>CEMH01204422.1:116052-126494 GCA_001179725.1 Macrocystidia cucumis | reverse complement strand
CTCCTCCTCATACTCTGCATCGTCACCATACTCATGGGTTCCTTCATCATCAACAAAATCACCCTCTTCACCCTCTTGAACTTCCTCTCCCTCCTCATAGTATTCCTCATCGTGGGCTCCCGCAGTTCGATACGCTTGTCGCTGGGTGGTCGAGTCGTCGTTAACCTCGTCATCGTCAAGCAGTTCGATGATGTCGTCCTCCTCTTGGGGAGGGTAAGTGGTGGTAGGTTCGCCCTCGTCCCCAGCTTCGCCATGGAGCAATGACTCCTCGATTTGACCGTTGTGATACGAAGAGTCATGATCACTTGGATGAGTTTGCCCTGCGTCTTGGTAAGACTCGTCGTTCCACTCTTCACCATCTCCTGGGTCGCTGTCTGAACCGATTTCAATGGGCTCGTTCTCATCGCCCTGTCCAGGTTCATAAGCATCCACGTCGTCATCGCGTGCTTTTCCTTTTGCTACGCGTCGCGCTTTGATCTCTGCAAACGAGTCCTCTATGATTGCACTGTCGTAGGTTTCTCCGTCGTCGTAGGCCCCCGTCAATTCTCCATAACTTGTATCAGCGTCGTAGCCGCCGTCCATGAGATGTGCGTAGCGACCAGGAGTTTTTGAAAGAATTTCCTCTTGTCCGAGAGCACGTTTCAGCGCGCCCGTTATACCGCCAATCCAGTCTTCGAATTCTGGTTGAGTGAATTTGTCGTACGGGTTGTGAATGGGGGGTCGAGGGGCCTTTGTCGTAGAAAATGTCGACCTTGTATCGGGTGAAGGGTTTGGACCGGGTGGTATATAGTTTTTTGAATGATTGAAAGGCTTCGTCATTAACGGCGAGAACGATGAACTGACTCCCAAGATGAAAGGAAGACGTTTGAAGTCAAGACTGAAAAGCACTTTCTTAACAGCCAAAACGATTCAAAGACTCGTCACACTGACAATGCCACTCCCCCCGTGGGAAATGCGTGCTACCTCACGTGATATCGCATCAATTCACGTTCCCGTTCGAAAGATCGCCCTCTGCAACTTGAACCCACAAAACACGCATTCGAGTCACACTGAAAAATCGATGCTCTGTCAAATTTTGACTCGCCGTTGTATGTTATGTGAGGCTGTGTGCATACCAACCGTTTCCCCACGTTGAATCATCGAAAGACAAATCTGTCTGGAGCACAGAGTGAGGCAATGTTCCTGTTCAAACGTCCTGTACTCGGGCGGCTATTGAGACCGCGATCGTAGCCAGCCCTGACAGTAGAACACGACTCGAATGGATCACCACGATCAAAGCAGTCAAGTGTTGCACCTCCCCTTCTTCCCACTTCGCCAGATATCAAGGCTCATCAGTGGAAATGCAATTGCAGTTGGCTCTCCATCATTTCCCAGTGGAGGTCGTTTTTCAACACGCATCCCTGATTATGACTGTTTGGGGTGGTATGCGGGGCAGGTCCCTTGAGCGCGCAGGGTCTAGTCTTTCTTGGTATGTGCCTCGTTGTGCGCAAACTCGACCAAAGACAATTTAATGTTCTCGAGGGACAGTTTTCTTTCCGAGCAGTCACATTTGCCGCCCACCGCCTCCAGGCAGAAATCGACGACCTCTCCCCAAACCAACTTTAAAGGGGCAGAGTTACTTCGGACACGAACGACTCGACTTCCAACCAAAAACCCACACCGTGGCCGACCTCAATTCTCTGCCCCCCTTTCCAAGCCATCCCGTTGTCAAACATGATTGAGCCCCGCCTGGACGCTGGTGGTCTCCAGGCCGTCTTCCGCGCTGGTAGAACTCTCGCACCTGCCGCTGTTGGCTCTCAAGTGCTCTTCATGAGTCTCCTTTCCGTACGTCACCTCAGTCCTTTAGATATTCCTGCAAAGGCTCACAGCGTCTCAACCCGCAGTTCGCCACGCTGATCGCTTTCAATCTTTTAAGACCCAACAACAAGGCAAGTCCAAAATATTTATTCATCTTTTTGCTAGAAAATACTAAATGCTTTTCACTGTTACTCCGCCAGATCATTTACGAGCCCAAGGTTAAGTACCACGTCGGAGATAAACCGCCACCAAAGATTTCCGACTCTTTTTTCGGTTGGCTTCCGCCCCTTATCAGAACAAAGGAACCTGAATTGTTCGACAAAATTGGGCTGGACGCTGTCGCTTTCCTTCGTTTTCTACGCATGATGCGTTGGATTTTCGCTGGTACCGCCATCCTTACGTGTGGCATCCTCATCCCCATCGACTATCTCTACAACGTCGAGTTCGTCCAGGCGAATAAACGCGACATCTTGTCCGCAATGACCATTCGAGACGTCAAGGGCATGCGACTGTATGTCCACGTCGCGATCACATACTTGATCACGGCACTTGTCATTGGTTTGGTTTACCACAACTGGGTCCACATGGCCAGACTGCGAACAGAATGGTTTCGTTCCCCCGAGTATCAAAAAGCTTTCTATGCGCGGACCGTCAGCATCACCCATGTGCCGAGGAAATTTCACTCCGACGAAGGTCTCAAACACATTTTGGACACGATCAAGATGCCCTACCCTGCCACCTCAGTACATATTGGACGACGCGTCGGGCGGCTTCCCGAGTTGATTGAATACCATAACGATACGGTCCGGGAGTTCGAGAAGATCCTAGTGAAGTATCTTAAGGGCGGTACCATTTCATATCGACGGCCCACTATTCGTATAGGGGGGTGTTGTGGCTGTGGAGGGACCAAGAAGGACGCCATCGACTACTACACGTGGGTATTAAGCAATTTGTCATTCGTTCGACCCCTGACGTGAAGTGCATTTTAGCGCCAAGTTGAAGCGCACGGAAGCCGCTGTTGAGGAATACCGATCTCAAGTGGACACGCAAAAGGCAGAAAATTATGGATTCGCCTCATTGGCTGCGGTTCCGTATGCCCACATAGTCGCGATGAAAATGGAGGGAAAGAAACCACGGGGAATTGAAATTGCTCTGGCCCCAAATCCCAAAGACATTGTATGATTCACGTTTCTTTCTCTCATGAATGACTACTCACCACTCCTCAGATTTGGGAGAATATGAATCAATCATCCGCGACTCTCTTCAGAAAACGATTGCTCGGCTTCTGGTGGTTAGGCGTAATTTGCTTCCTGAGTTTGATCCCCCTCTTCCCTGTCGCAACGCTTGCGAATCTTGATGCTGTAAGCTCGCTTCTTCTCGATCTCTGTAGAGTGAATCCTGAGGGGTGTCGGCTTACAGATCACGGCCACTGGCTACCTTCCATTCCTGCAAACGTGGTCGAGGGACTCTCCTGTCAGTTACGCGATCGTGTCGGGTGTGCTGCCTCCTGCCGTGGCGGGTCTGTTCACGTTCTTTTTACCACGTATCATGCGTTGGCTATCGCAATATCAAGGCGCACTAACCCAAGGTCGACTTGATCGTGCCGTCATTGCGCGTTACTTTGCGTTTTTGGTTATCAGTCAACTGATCGTCTTCACATTGCTCGGTGTCGCATTCAGTGAGTCCGGTCGTGTTTTTGACCTATAAAGTTGGCTTAGCTGTGGATAGATTCCGTTCTCGAGGTTGTTGAGTTGATTGGGGAGAACGCGAATGCGCAGACGATTCTAGCCAACTTACACAGTAGGCTAATCTTCCCCAAACCACGGACCCAACTCATCTCAACCATCCGCAGAACTTCCTGCGACCATCAATAGGACATACATCAATCAAGCCAACTATTGGCTGAAGTGGTTCCCGTATGTTTTTAGTTCTTTCCGACACTGGGGCACGAATCTCACCATCTTTCAGATTGAGGGGTTTCCTGGTTATCTTCGACATTGCCCAGATTCTTAACCTTATTTGGATCTCGTTCAAGACCCGGTTTGTTCTCGTTAACAATCTCAGTGTCCCAGAATCTTACCATTACCCTAGTGTCTTTGGAAGAACCCCCCGTGATATTAGGGACTGGACGAAGCCTCCTCCTTTCGAATATGCGATATACTAGTAGGTCCTTTCATCCGCCGCTTTCAGGGTTCATCTTTGCTTACACCAAGGTGCCATCTAGTTCCAACCTGGTGTGTTCATATTTCCACCTCTGCATCAACGTTCGTTCGACTAATCGGTTTTAGTTGTTCATGGGCGCTGTTGGTTTCCTCTTTGCTCCCCTCGCCCCTCTTGTTGCCTTGGCGGCTGCAATCTGTTTTTGGATGAGCTCCTGGTTGTACAAATATCAACTTATGTTTGTGTTCGTCACAAATGTGGAAACTGGTGGTGTGCGTTGCATTTTTTCCCCTTTGGATCCAGTTGTTCACATCTATTCCAGCGATTGTGGAATCTCGTTATCAACCGTTTGCTTTTCTCTGTCATGTTGATGCAGAGTCTCATGGTCCTAAGTGCGCCCTTCTCGTGTCTTCCTGACTGCTTGACTCATCACCTTCGTTAGCTATTGGTCTTCAATACAAATTCCGCTCCCTCCAATGGTTGTCAACGGTCCCTCCGCTTCTCTTCATCTTGGCGTTTAAATTCTTCTTGGACCGAAAGTTCCAAGCCAACTTCAAACACCACATTCCCGGTCCAGAAGAATTGTCTAAGACTCGAGTCCACTCTGAAAACGCAGATGTGCGCGGTCATCGCTTGGAGCATCGATTCGGACATCCAGCTCTGCACGCGGACCTCTTCACCCCGATGCTGCATGCGAAGATGATGCCACTGTTGGCTGAAATCTACAAAGGCAAGATAACTTCCGAGCCAAAGAACAAGTCAATGGTGACGACCCGTGGTGGCCCGCCGATGAACATGCAAGTCATGGAGGGCATCAGGATTGCATATATCGAACAGGTGAGGATGACCTCACAAATTTGGTGCACTTTTCACTTTCGAATTGCTCACTCCGTATTCACTCCGTAATCAGAATCAACTAGAATACGACCCCGTTGCATATCAACGTGATCGTGGAGACCCCGACTGGGACACTCAATCCATGACCTCGACAGCGATATTGGGAGAAACCTCGATATACGGAAAGCCCGGCGTTTCTGAGCAAATCAACATGCCCTACACGCCTGGGTCACAACTGACCGACTACGACCGCTATTTAGCAGGTGGACCCGGAGGAAGCCCCATGGCCGTTCCTCAAAGCGCTGGTTACTTCGACCCACGATCACTCCACAACTCAGTGTACTCAACTCCTGGGGATGGACAGCCACCTCGCGAAAGCCAGGTCATGAGTTGGCACTCGGAACAAGGCTATAACCCTGGGCAACACGGTGCTACACCCACCATTGCGACGACTGCGATGCCGCCAGGCCCGTATTCACAAGGTCCTCCCCAGCAGTTCACACCACCACAGCAAGGATATACACCACCCGGATCACAAATAGGCCAAGCTCCTCCCCACTTCTCAGCTCAACAACCGATGGGTCAACAGTATCAACATCCCGACCACCCGTCTTTCCACCATAGCCAACAACCATCCCAACATTTCTCGGTGCACTCTGATCAGAGATTTTCGGCGTACCAGCCTCAATGATACTTGGAGTCCTGAATCATCTTGAATTGCCATCCTCGGTCCTCATTTATGAACTCACTTTACGGTTTCTTCCTTTTTCCTCCTTTTCTCATCGGGTAAATACGCATAATATATACTGGAAATACACGCGCGCATCTGCATTGTGGCGGGGCAATCTCGTTCTATTAACGTCAATAAAAAATGGGCTTGACTATCGCGAATGACTAAGCAGAATGGGTGTGGCTTGAGGTCGGAAATGCTGCCGATTTTTGCACTGTTCACCCATGCTGAAAATCTCTGTCGCATTTACTCGTCGGGGACTCTGATGTCACAACCAGGAAACAGTCTGCGAAACACAACACTCGATTCCTTTGTCAACCTCCAGCCAGCTCGCCCACCACCCGAAATTCTTGCTACATCTCAAGAAATTCGCGACAGAGGTTCCATTTTCATCGCCAACCTATGCAATGCCACAAATCCAGACGAAGCCAAAGCTTGTGCGCGGCACATAAAGCATATCACACACGGGGCGAAACCTGCTGCGCATGAAATCGCCGCTTGGCGATGTATGGTCCTCAAAGATGGCCGGACGGGCCTCGGAGGACCAGACGACTTCGAACTTAAGGTCGGGCAGACAGACGACGGGGAAAGGTGGGCAGGGGGGAAAGTGCTGAAGGTAATGCAAGACCTTGCCATTCTCGATGTGGTCGTGGTTGTCAGCCGATGGTGAGGTACCCTCGTGTTGCCTTTCCCCCTTTCCAAAAGTACCATGCTTCGTTTGTTCTATTGTTGAGCCTTTAGCCTTTACAGACAATGACTAACCCAATTCTAGGTACGGTGGTGTGCTTCTTGGTCCCGCGCGATTTGACCACATCGAAACCTGTGCGGCGGAAGTTTGTCGCGAGTACAAACGGACAGAAGAGCTTAAAGATTGCGTTGCGTCGCTCACCTCTTTGGACACCCATCTGGCAGAGCTTCGTGCAGAGGTCGCCAAATCGGCTGAAATACCTACAGAACCCGAACCACCCCAATCAGGCGAGTCGTCGCATGTTATCCTGGAGACACGGAAGGCACGACCCCCAGATTACTCGACGCTTGATGTCGCAAGAGCAAGAAAACTGGTGCGGGCACGAGAAAGTGCTATCAAGCATGTGAAAGCCCTTTTGTCGTCGCGACGGAGAAAAGCGCCTGATGGTAACAACACCCTCGAGGAAGGGCTGCCACCCTCCACGCCACAAACACGTTCTGGCTCCGTAACTCCTTAGTTCACAGTGAAAAGAGCATGGCCTCAGGTCAATGCCATGGACAATATATCACAGGGATGGTTCGTGACCTAAACTAGTCCGTTGCTCTTTGAACGTTTCCTCTTATGGGATATCAGTGACTCCCTTGAGAGGTGATGCTAACTCCTAAGCCTTTCTCAAAGCGAGCCGCAGCTGCAGGAACTGATATTCCCATCTTCTGCGACCCTCCCACGAGATGTCCACAACGCCCAAGTTCGTCAAGGTTTTGTCACACTCATAAGGGCCTGCACTGAATTGAGGGACGAGAATATGTACAGCTGAACAATCTTGACTCGGGGAACGGCAGGGTCTAATGACTCACCTGAGCCTTCCAACTCTCAGACAGGAAGGTCACGCCAAGGGATAAACCCCACGGTGATGAGAATTCCGGAACTGATGCAGAGCTTGCAAAGTTTGGTTCTACGTCTACTTAATTGCGGCATAACCTTGATTGCGAAGTTGGCGAGCATCCATTACAGTGGAGCATCGATGCGTTCACGAAAAATATCACATCGGCAGCCATCATCCATTTTTGCTCTGAAAGGTGATCAACACACACGCGAAGGTGCGCACGAAGCCTCGCGTTGCTATCGATTCAACCCAGATAAAACAACCCTTAATCGCCATGGAATTTCATAATGAGCATATGATTCGTTATCTAGTAACTTTCAGACCAAGGAGACCCTATCGGGCAATTACCACTCGGCGAGCATCATCCGATAACAATCCCGAGACGGACTGTCTGTTGCGGAGAAATTGCGGCCGAAGAAACAGATTCGGATGGTCGCCTGTATCAAGCGTGTACATTTGACGGAACTTGCCAAAGCTTTTCTCAGAATGGAACTTAATTGAAGACGACAATCAATGACGACGGGGAAAAGATAAGGCGTCATGGTGCGCGCTCACGATCGCGCCTCATGTACATGATATTGACCCTAGACCGTAGACAGCTCTGGCTCTGATAGGAGCGAGTGGAGAACACCTATTCGTCGTTCCTCCCCTCTCGTAGCCCGTTGGTGATACATTCGCAACACGATGCACTGAGGCTGCTCCTGGCATGCCGATCACAAAAGAAGAGCTATGATGCTGACTCGGGAACTAGTTGTCTGATGGGTTGTGGGATCCCAAACTGAAAGATCAACTTGGTGAGCAAGGTCACTTTTAAGAAGTTGATCTCTTGAGCGATCTCTCACCAGTCACGGTTCAACGTTCACCATTCACAGACAACAATTCATCGCATCTCAACTCAAGAACGAATCACGGGTTCAGGTCAGATCCCATTGTGAATAGGTCAACAACCGTCCGGAATAGCGGCTGCATACAAAAACCAATAGCCCGCAATTAAGGTATAAGTCCAACACTCCACCAACCTCACTTCTGTATGTCTATAGCAGGGAGATTATTTACTGCCGTATCTCGTCTTGCGACCGAAATCAAACGGCACATATTTGTATTTGATCATATGTCTGTAAACAACTGTGAGTAAGGCTACAAGAAAGAGGAACCCCCCAAAAATTGGACGCACTGAATTTGTCGCCTCATAGTTAGTGCAAAAAGAACGAAGAAGTAGACCACGAGGATAGGCCAGTAGACAGGGACGTCGAAGGCCTCTGAAGATGTGCAGAATAGCGCGAGAAGTGAAGCTCGGGTTGCTGAGAGCCTATGCAACGACGACATGAGATTAGAACGTTGCAAGATAACCGTAGAATCATGGAAACACACCAGAATTGCCATTCAGGAAGCCGCCTGACAAATGGTCGGAATTCGTCGTCGCGTTGACTTGGAAGTGGGCTCTGTATCTCGTCTCCACCACCTTCAATTTCGTCAGCGAGAAGGTCGTCCTGGAGTGAAGGGTCGAATTTGGGTTGAAGGAAAGCGAGAAGAAGATTGAGCATATAAATGGCCAAAGCGTCTGCGGTTTGTCGTCTCAGAATGAAAAACAGCGGACTTGGTCAAATGTACGCACAGCACACTATTGGTAAAGTTGTCCTGTGAGCAAGTGCGTAATGAATGGACCTGTTTTCATACCTATATACCACTAAAAGAAGTCAGCAAATAAAGATATGACATTTTTCGAAGCAACAACTCACTCCTTGAGCAAGTACAATTCTCAACATAAACAATGCGAGCAGGCCCGCAGTTCCTAACCAACGGTTCAACATATGGGGTGTCCACCTGTCAAGTGTCTGTTGATAGAGTCTTTGCAGCTTGTAGTACTGGGCAGAAATGTTCTGCGCTGGGGCAGATTCGACGCCATTGTCAGCCGACATCATTGTGGTCGTGAGGGATGTGTCGTCTACGGAGTGGAAAGAAAAGGTTTTTTTTTTGGATGAATGGTCAGAACGAACGTCGGGCCCTGGTGTCACTGTGTACGTGTTTGTTGGCCCCCTGCCGCTCCGGCAGCTGCGGAAACTTTGAGCGGAGATCTAATAATGAATGTCGGAGGTCGAACCCGCATGATCATGCCGTTCACTGCGTTCAGTCGCTTGCGGTCTGATCATGGCGACACAGACCACAGAAGTTGCAGCCCAACATATTCTTGCCTCTATATCCCCAGAAAAATCACCTTTATTCGTAGCAATTCAAGGGCCCCAGGGATCAGGAAAGACTTACCTTTCCGCTCGTCTCAAGGACATCCTTTCATCACCACCACATTCCTTGAACGTTGCGGTGTTGTCGATTGACGATATCTACCTCCCACATGAATCGCTACTCGCCCTTGCTGCTGACAATCCGTCCAACCCTCTCTGGCGTGGCCGCGGGCAGCCCGGCACTCATGACCTAGGGTTGGGTGTCGAGATATTGAACGCTCTGAAGAATGGCCATCACTCCATAGAGCTGCCCAGGTTTGACAAAAGTCTTTTTGATGGGGAGGGCGACAGGCTACCCACCGATGGGACCGGCACAATGATCCAACCACCCGTTGATGTTGTCATAATGGAGGGCTGGTGTATGGGCTTCCGCTCAATACCATCTCCTGAGTTGAGCACCATCTGGAACAGCGAATGGGAGACGGTCAAAAAAGATTTGCAGCTTTCTGACACCATCGTGGGCGACCTAGAGAATTTGAAAGTGGTCAGTGAGATGTTGAGCAAATACGACGTCCTTTGGGATTTCTTCGATACCTTCATCCAGGTGTGGGCCATCCCACGACTTCGCAGAGAGCGAACCCTGATTAAAATCGTGCAGATCAGACCCGCAACTCTTTCTAACAAAATACCCTCGAGCTCACCGCATCTTCTCGTTTACAAGTGGCGCCTTAATCAAGAACACTACATGAAGGCGCAAAACGGCGGCCGAGGAATGTCAGACGAACAGGTGAAGACGTGAGCAGTTCCACAGACCATTTGATTGGTCCGATGGTTGACCGACAAAAAGGTTTGTGGACCGATATATTCCTGGTTATGTCTTCTTCGGCGGTGGAATTCAGTCGCCAGTTTCAAAGTGGCGGGGAAAGAGTCTCGCCGTCTTGATAGACCAAGACCTTGGTTTCGTAGAATCTCGCAAGTTCTGAGAGGGAAATTGAAACCATTTCAAGTGATGAGTGAGCATCATCAACACTTCCCTCTCATCACTCTGGCTGATCCGAACATCTCAGAATCGTAACGAGTAGCACAGTGAACCCAGCCGTAATTACACCATCACCACCACACCTTTATCACCCGATGCGACCAGAGTTTTGGCAACATGATTCG
>CEMH01204422.1:81603-101432 GCA_001179725.1 Macrocystidia cucumis | reverse complement strand
CCCCCCCCCCCCCTTCTACAGACCACAGTTTCACAGACTGGCTCTTTCTCGAGGCAGCCAAAGGCGCCGCACCAGCAGACGTACCCGTCGCAGCTGAAGCGCCTACATCAGAATCAACACCCGCATCCCAGCCACAACCTATACCCGTCGCCACATCCACTGATCGCCGACAACCTCTGACAGCAAGAACCGGCGTCTATCAACAAGCCATCTCCCAGGCTCTCCCGAATGCACAATCTTCTGCACAAAAACGAACCGCTTCAGCGCGTTCACCGTCACCCTCCCATCCCAACAAGTCAAGACGCACGGACCTCCCAACAGGTCCACGAGCCATGTTGCGAGACGGGACCTCCATATCTGCAACACACCCAAATCCCCGCAGCTTGCTAGACCGTGTAGGAGGACCAAACCGTAGTGGCGGAAACTTTCAGCATGATGATATACAGGCTCGAATAGACAACATTGTCAACAATTCTCCCGATCAGAATATGATGATGGCCGGTGGATTCCCGGGTATGGGTGGGATGGACATGAACATGGCCGCCGCCGCAGGCATGGCGAACCCTCTGATGCTGCAGGAGATTATGATGAACCAAATGGCTCTCATGGCTCAAATGGCCTCGTCGATGGGGATCATCAACCCTGCCGCAAACCAGTTCAATGGCCCCGGATTCCCAATGCAGGGAATGCAAGGAGATATGAACATGTTCCCAAATAATGGCTTTCCTCAAGCGCCTCCTCAAGGATCAGCCCCCGGGAATTTGCCAACACAGAACGGCGGAGGTAGAGGGAGGGGTGGATCAAGGGGTGGAAGAGGGTCTGGCCGCGGACGTGGTGGATCAACTTCTTCTCCCTCCCATGTACCAAAAACTGCAGAACTGTCGAATGGAATTGACGGAACCCCTTCTCAGACGCCAACTCAACTCAACGCCGCCGCTCCACCATTTGTCACCAATAACAATCCTTCTATTCTTGCACCAACTCCTCTTTCCGCATCTACAACCTCCGCCGCACCCCAAAAATCAACATTCGTAGCTCCCGAGCGACCACAATCACCGACGCTCTGTAAATTTGGACCAAAGTGTTCAAATGCTTTTTGTCGTTATTCCCATCCTTCCCCAGTAGCGACCGCCGAAAGCGGTGTCGTGCTCAGCAACGAAGCGTGCGAAAAGGGCAAAAATTGTACCGATAAGGACTGTACGAAAGGGCATGTCAGCCCCGCTGTCCTCAACCCCAAAGGCGAGTCAGAGTTTTGCATAGCCTTTTTTGTTGACCAACTTACAATTCTCTCAGCTGTCGAGCAATCTCAACCTCAACCCCCTCCCACCCCGAGTCACCAACACGTTCCTACCCCATGTCGATTTGGCGCTGCATGCACCCGCCCGAATTGCACTTTTTCACATCCTCCCCGTCAGACCCAATTCGCACAACAGTGCAAGTTTGGGTCTTCATGCACGCGCGCCGGATGTTCTTACCAACATCCAGAAGGACGCGTCTTGCCATCAACTTTCCATCGTGGGCTCGCACCTGGCGGCCCGATCGTTAGCGTGTCCACACCTGAAACGGGATCTATGGGTGCGAGCCACAACCGGAGCGTCAAGTTTAACAACACCAACCTAGGCGCTGGGGTGAAGGATAAACTAGAGAAGCAGATGCGGGAGATTGAGGAAAAGAAAAGGGAAGCTGAGAAGGCGGTCGAGGAAGCTCAGGCTGCTGTTGGAAAGAAGAAGGATGAAGGAAATCAAGTAGCGATTGCGGCATAGGATCGGTTTCNCCCCACGTGTTCATCGCATGCAAACCTCTGCATTCAATCATCTTTTTCTTATTTTTCTACATGCAACGTCGTCTTGTCAGCAGTGGGTCATTGAAGCCCCTTCCCCCCTCCCCTCCAACCAATCAATCAACCTCACCTGGGTCCATATCTGCTCTTTCCAAATCGTTTATATCTCGAAACCTGTTAGTTGCGCCAATATCCTCTGCTCTCTGTTACTTTTACTTTTACTTTTTTACTTACATACGTTATGTCGTTGACTTGCGTTCGTCTGCCCACTTGGCCGAGAAAAAAAAAGAAAGGGCCAAGGAGGTAGCTAGTGGTGGGAGGAATACAATGTGCTCGTGTTTGAAGGGGTGTCCACACGACACCCCACTTTTTCCTCCCCCTCACTCGTTGTCCTGCGTGAACGCTCGTGCAAGTGGTGGATATGTGGATATTTCAAAATCTATAGACAGAAACAAGGTATAGATCTGGACACGAAGCACGACCGTAGATATAAAAGCAAAATTATGGGTATACATTGAACGGCGAAGGGTAGAAAAAAATATAAAGCAATGAATGATAGGACGTCTGGTGTCCAGACAACACAAAACTTCAAACAAGTCAGGAGGGAGGCGAACTCTCCCTCTCAACCACGAAGAGTGGCGATGAGCTCAGCCCCACCCTTGTCCACAGAAAGTCGAATCATATCGCCCTTGTCAACGTCCTTAAACTGATGTGACGTTAGGTGAGAAAAAGGCAGTGCATGTCAGTCATTTGGAATTTCATGTCGGGGTAGGAACACCCAGAGGCGAGTAGTAAAACAAATAAATACGCACCGTCAACTCTCTCGTTCTGTGCAAACTCTCAATCTCGTCGATGCGGTCTCTGACGCCATCGAGGATTTCATCGAAATCTTCCTCGTTCACGACTTCCATTGCTGATTGCAAGATAAGCATAGAATCGGGTCGGACGTTGTGTTCCACCTGGTAGGGAGAGGGGTTTGGGGATGGTCGTAAGCCCTGTCAACACTTCATGCTGCGGAGAAATGACGTACGTCTATGGCGATGATGTTGACTCGGTCAAGCTCTAAAAAAAAAGAGGGGTTGACGAGATAAATGGTCCGCGAACCGAGGAAATGTTAACTGTTATGATTTACCTTCCAAAAAGTCTGCACGCGTCATGATCTGCCTGCATCGCCACTGGATGATCCCATCTCTGTCAGCATAAAATGAATGGAAGGAAGAGTTAGGATGATAGCTCACATATGGAATGACAGGAAGAGGTAACTCCAGGTCGTCTGCTGCACGTTCCCCTGCCTGAATGGCAGTATCTCGTTCGCGTTCCTGCTCCTCTCGGAGTTTTGCGAATTCACGGAGAAGAAGCCAAGAGCACGAACTCCATTTTTGCTATGTGAGGGTGTTATTAGGAATGATAAGCATAGACGTGAAGGATCAATCAATCACCTCATCCATAACATCATCATCACAGTCCGGAATCAGTCCTACGAGCGCACACACCGTTTAGCTAACCGCCCAAAACTGACCGCTTGAAACAAAAAAGAGGCACGTACCGATTTGGCTTTGTAACCACGCCTTTTCGACAGCTAGCAGGTGTTTTGCCATGTCTACCATATCACGGGCTTTCGATATCTGCGAGAGTGAGCAGATTTCGCGTTAACTCGGAGATATCCATTGGCCGCAGAGAAAGACGGACCTTATTGATGTACGACAGGCGCCCGCCGACTATAGAAAGTGCTTCGCTGACTGCTTCTGGATCTACTGGTTGGCCCTTCTTCCGCAGACTCCGAATTCGAGTGGTAGCCCGGAAGGCTTCTTGTGCGGTCAAATCATATATGTTTACAACCTATATGTCCTTCCGGTTAGGCAGGTGATAGTAGTCATATGTGGGTGGTGACATACATGCATCCTGCTAGCCCCCTTTCCTGTGAGTGGATTAGCCATGACAAGGATGTGGAAAACGATAGATCGCACTCATAACGTAAAACGGCCAAAAATCGTCGCTACAAAGCCAGAAACAACATCAGATAAGGTTGGGAGGCGCATGGGAGATGAAGCTTACGTGCTGAGGACGAGGGTAAGAATACCTTGATCCTGGGTTTGAGAACATTTCGGAATCGGCACGCTGTAAGCACGTACCGCTCGCTGCCCAAGCTTCTGCCCTTTGCTGCATTTGCAAAAGGATATTGCGCCCATCGTCGTCATTTTTAAAGTGATGTATATTATTGACAATCAAGATAAGTGGTTTTCCGCGTCGTTGGTAACTGCGCAGGGCGACTTTCTCGAGTTTGTTGAGTGCTGCAATAATGTCGGTGTATTGAATGGTGAGGCAGGGTCAAGGGTCACTCACCTCTCTCAATATCCAGAGCTGGTCCACCTGAAACGAGAATGGCAGATGTTCAACAAAGGTCCGACCATTTGAGAAGAGAGCGCTCACCCTCCCGAGGGTCCCGACGTTGGAACAGACCAGTCTGCGAGTCTTCGTTATATTCGTAATTCAAGGCTTTCCCGAGTCTTAGCCTGAAGACTTCGAGGTCTGGGTGGGCTTCGCAGAGCGCAACTCCGTCCGCTTCTATCGCTCCCATCGAGTCGAAGATCATGGTACCCTTTCCTGAACCCTGATGCAAATGGCAAAGTCAGTGGGACGTTGCGTGACCAGACTCCATCCCAACATACCTTTGGGCCGAGAAGGACAAAGTAATGACCCGGCTCATGGCCTTGAACGATATTGTCGATGAGATCCTGCTCTTTCCGGCGTAAAATCTTGAACTGTAGGTCTCCTTCGTACTCCTCGACGTCTCCCGGCTCAGCTTTAGCCTTGCCATCCTTGTGCTTTGAGCGAGGTTTTGCGAGCTCGAGAGCAGGATCATATCCCGGTGCAAAAGCCTCCTCAATCTAGAACGACCGTCGTGAGAGGTAGCGGAGGATTGTGCTTGAAATTTAAAGGATACCTTGTCCAAGACGCGTTTCTTGTACCACTTTACATATGCGATGCCACCAACAAATACTACGCACATTTGAGTAGCCGAAAACTACAGAATAAGCGAGAACTCACCCATTCCGAGCCCAATAACGGTCGTGAGGGCAGCGTCAAGTAATGGAGAGCTCGTCAAAGGAAATACACTTCCGCTTCCACCAAGACCCGGACCTGCCCCTCCACCAGGGGGATTGAAGGGTACATTGATTGCCGCGCTGCCTTCGTGCACTTCATGACGGGGATGAGGGGTAGTTTGGGGCTTTGGAGTTGTGGTAAGTTTCGGAGGGGGAAGTGGTTGCTTGGGAGGTTGGTTGCCAACTTCCTGAGAGTAGAAGCGTGATTGAAACACGATCGAATGGCCAAATCTGGGAGTCTTCTCTGTCGTTCGGTCACATAGAGTTCCCGTTAATGACCATCGTAGACCAGCTTGGTTTCGAACCGCACTACGAAGAAGCGAGATTGGAATGCGTTGCATAGCAAGGTGGAGGGGAAGAGCTGTACGCCCGACAGGCAGCAACAGCAACACAGACTTGACACACACGATGCACCCGCTCTTGACTTCAACTTCCGCGACCTCGATTATGTAATCAGGTCCACCACTATTTACATTGGGGATGTAAATTCCTCACATCTAATTCGAACTACCCTTCGCCGTCCCAAGATCTGGCAGTCTCGTATCATGACTGTCCCTACACCCTCTGAGGAGGAAAGTCCAACTTCGAATCGACGCTCTCGGACCCGAGCAATCCTGGTGAAACCACGATGGTACTCAATCTGCTTCAACTCGAAAATCTTCAGGCTGCGATTGCAGGTGAACAGTTTGACAGCACTGGCAGTGATGTTCTCGCCGTATGGTTTGGTCGACTTTGAAAACACGAATGAGTGCAAATGGGGGCAGTTGCTTAACAATGGTGAGAACTCGACCTGGGATCATCAAAGCGTCAGTCATACCACCACATAGTACCCACATAGGAAGTCTCACAATACGAATTGGGAATGAAGAGGCCAATTCAAAATTCCGAAGATAAGGGCATGAAAGAAAAATGGGACGAAGCGCCACTGCTCGCTGCGTCCGTGAATCGGTCTTGAGACACAAGGATTCCAATCTCAGATACTTGAGGACTTTGGCCGTCTCCCGATGGCGCGCCAGGTGGACCATCGTGACGTCCTTTGTCAAATCCAGGTTCCGCAAAGTCGCTGAAAATGACGGAAGATGGAGCAACCTCATGCCTGCTTCCAAGGACTCAAGTGCAGGGGGTTGTCTACCTAAAAAGTCTTCAATTTCGAAATCGAAACCGGGGGCGAAAATGTGACGCAAATTGGTGTGGTATTCAAGGAATGGTGCATGAACTTGGCTGCGGTCAAAGTAACCGAGTGTCAAACTGCGAAGGTTCGGCCAATGTCCGTAGGCAACACGCCCAAGGTTCCTCATCCCGCCACCATCAAGAACCAAAGTCTCGAGATTCGGACATCGATGTAAGAGCATTTCCCACATTCTCCTAAAGCCGGACGTCCACGGGGCAAGCGGTATGCTTCGAACTTCCTTCTTAAGCACGAGGATAAAACCTGTAAGGCCGCGAAAGTTGAAGAGCTGCAGATCCGTTTCAGCCGGAATTGTAAAAAGCGTCAAGGACAAATACCTCGCTACCAATCATAGACTCCAATGTTTCATACTCTAGGACTTTGCAGCCTACCAAGCGCAACTGAGAACATCTGGCAAGCATTCAGATAGTGGGGTGTACACATTTTTTGCAGACACGCACTCCGTCCTCAGTGTAGACCACAGAGTGTCGCTTGGTATGAACCTGCTATGCCATTCAAATTTCACAAGTGCCCGAAAACGACCCGTGATGGCGAGCTCTTCAATGGAGTCACTAACGAAATCTTCATCGATAGGTTTCTCTTCAGTGCTCCACTCCTGTTGGTTGGTGCGGATCACCAGCTCGTGAAAGTATATCGCCCTTGCTGGAAACTGTCCTAGGCAGGTAAGCGCAGAGTTGACTTGTGCATTCCCATCAAGATAAAGGGAACGGTAGAGTGCTGGTAGGCCGAGCAAGAAGCTGTGTTTTGACTGCATCCATAAGTGTGAAGTTGTGTGAGCGCTAGAATCATGGAAGGAACCAGAACTAACCAGCAAACAAATTGACAGCAGAGAACCACAGGATCTTGAAGTTTCGAGGTAGTGGATAATCTCTAGGAAAATGTCGTCTGGTAATCCTTCGACAAGGGTAGAGGAGGGTTGTGATTCGATCCGACGGCTTTTGGAGAACCTTTTCCCGTGTTTAATTCGTGCTATGAGAGAGCCGCGAGTAACGCGAACGCGGGATGACAGGCGAGAGAACATGGTTCGCGTATGATTTGATGGCGCTTCGCTCGCTGAAGTCCCTCAGCCTGGATTGTGATAACGTTCAAATGACATACTGTACAACAATGCCTACCAAGCCTTACTCACGCTCAGTTCCCATCCTCAAAATAACGTCCCCCACTGGAACGTATCCTTGACAGCGACATCATTTTAAGCCGGTGTTCCGCGTCGAATGAATTCTTGCAAGGATGGCAAACACGATTCAAGGTGATACGTCGAACCGGTCATTCAAATGAGAAGGGAGGAGGTCTCTCTTGAATGATGAGAACGGGATTGACGGAAGGCGCAAAGGTTGGGTTTGGGTTGAAAATTGACTCAGCACACAGAATGCAACTGGATCACTCGCTTCCATAAGCTGGAATGGCCGAGTCGTTAAGGCGAGTGATTTGAACTCGTTCAAACCCATCACTTGGTGTTTCACCGCGTAGGTTCAAATCCTGCTTCCAGCGAATCTTTTTGACATTCATCAATCACAAATTGCCGTATAATTCAATTAAAAAAACCCACTCCAGATAACCCGAATCTAGTAGTGATATGGTACAGTACGCAATACAAAGGAAGAGTGGATTCAATCTGCTCTTTTACGTTTCACAGAACGACTGCTTTCGCCAGCCCCGTTGCTATCCAAGCGTTCCTCCGATGACCACGTCTTCCTCTCGCAAAGTAACAAATCCCGATCTTCTTCCATCCGTTCTGCCAGCTGATCGAGTGGTAGGTCCTCGACGAGATCTTCATATTCGTCGACATAATCAAGCCAGGCATCGTGGGCTGCTTTAGCGACAAAGTGTGTTTTCCCACTCTGCGGATCCCTTTTGAATCTTGAAACGTAGAGGCATTCGAAGAGGATGCGGGCATGACTGAAGAGGTGGTATGCCAGCATGCTCTTCTGCGTCTCATCCCTCAGGTCCTCCAATTCTTTTTCGATGGCGCAAATCTTCGCTAGGTTTTGTGCTCGTTCATCGTCGAGCGCGTCTAATTCGTGGCGCACAGTAGCAAGATGTTCGGCACTTTTGTTAACCCGAGGGGTACGCAAGGGAGGATTGACCCCGTTTCCTTCTCCGTTGACCTGGGGAGGGCTGACTCCACTTCCTTCCCCGTTGATCTGAGGCTCATGGGAGTCGGTTGTTGATGACTGTAGTCGAGAACTGGAGGGGCCAGSCCCCGCTTCGTCGTGCGGGGCACGAGTCGGCACAAGCTGCAATGCAGTCGCTTGTGTGGTCATCGTCGTAGTCTCGGCAGCAGGGCGAGATTCCGACGGCGTCGCCAGTCTGGGCAATTGAATCGGGGGCGCAGCGACGGCTTCAGCATCAGGGTTCAGCCTCTGCCGCTTCGATCTGGTCCGTGGAGCTTCGGAGCCGGATAGCTCCCTCTTGACTTTTGTGAAGGCTTTAATCATTGTCAACAAGATGCGTTGAGAGGGGGAGCGGTCTCACTTACAGGCTGACGGTGAGAGTACTTCGATTTTTGGCTGTCTTGTTTTATATCTTCTTGTGGCCACTTCGGCAGCGGAAGGTCTGGCGAAGGCGAAGGAGAGTGGTGAGTAATAACCTAACGCTATGATCAGGGTATTGATAGCCTACCTCAATTCATTGGCATTGCTCGACGTCGATTCGAGTCTTGCCATCAGGAGGACAATGATCTTTTGTTTTCCGTTGCCTCGAACATCATACGTCTATCGAATATGGTCAACATAGCGAACACAAGCGAATGGGGAGACATACTTTGGCAAACGTTCGCAAGTCTTGATATTTCATGTCTTCAAGTTGTTGACGAGTATAACTAGGGGAAGGGCTGCTCATGTTGGGAGCAAAAGAAATTTCGCAGGTGGTGGTGGTGGGTTGGAAGGAAGTTGGGGTTGGTTGGATTTCCAAGCGCGCCACCTCTTGGCCAAAGCGGTCGACAATGGAGATCGGGAGTTGAATTCCCGATCAGACCCTCCCTCTTTCCTTGTTCCGAAAACAATATTAAAATACAAAAATGATATCTACTTGGCCAATCGTTCTTGTTTTGAGGAACCCGACAGCGTCGACAAGGATACCCACAAGCAAATGATAACCCACAAATTGTGAATCAAACGTCTCCACGGGAAAGCCCTCGAGGAACAGAGATATTGGTTGGTTTCCGTAATAGTCGGGTTTACAAGAGCCAAGCGCTTGTAACTCCGTACATTGCACCATATTACCGCTAGTGTCGATGGTGCAGCTATCTGCTTGGATTTTATGCCACTCCGGACGTATTGAGGGGAGATTAGGATTTGTGATTAATCCAGGGCATCGTATGAACAACCCTCCCAGTTGCGAGAACTTTCAATCTCAGATCAGATCGGTTTTCGTAAGTAATTTCCCCTGTGCCGCTTCTCTTAACAGTGCGCCATTCAAAGCGTTCTCCCGATGTTTTCAAGTACTCGAATACTACCAGCCTACTTTTTGGAACGCAGGTCCGTTCGAAAAAAACCAATAGACTCAAATGATGCATGATGCTTGCTGCGCGCTATATCGCGCGAACAATACAGATCGCTTGGGCCACAGGGTCTTGAGGTCAATTGTCCCCATTTGGAACGATTGTGGCCACAACATTAAAACCCAAATAAACCCAGCAGGTTGCTCGACCAACCCAATTCTTTCCCCTCAACTAGATACTAAAAAATGTCAAACCAACAGGCTCGACTCGTAAAGCACCTCACCGGTCTCAAGCGACAGACACTGCAGAAGTACGCAAAGGTACGTCGGTGCTCGTCAAGCCTGACTCCGCTCTGATATGGAATGCCACAACTTGTAGAAACATGGTGTCAAGGCGAATTTGAAAACTTCCGAGATAATCGACCTTCTTTCGAAGTTAGATTCGTAGGTCGCGTCAAGTTTTCGGCACACCGACGAAGTTGCTGATCATTTGTGTAGCTTAACTCCCCTGTCTTCTCCTGTACGCGCCAAAAATCATCGTGGCACGCGGTCTCCCCAACCCCCAAGCCCAGTGTCTCCCAGAACTAGAGCTCGACTCGCGATTCGTCTTGTCCCTCGCATCTCCACTCCAAGCGAGGCAATTCCTGGGACTCCCACGGCCCACGGACGAGGGCGAGCGCCCTCCGTCTCAGAAAATGTTGGCCGCTCAGCCAGAGCACTCGGGCTGCTAATAAAGACTCCCACACCACAAGCCTTCAACGACGAAGGCGATCAAGCGGCAGGTCCGCTTCCCGAGACATCGACCCCTCCGAATGAGGAAGAGTGGAAGGAGCAGTTTCGCAAAATATCTACCTCCCGCGATGCAGATAAAGAAACTCTGGATCATGCTTGGGATATGTACATACAAGCCTGCGATCTTCGTTCCCTGCAGCGGGACGCCAAGCATAGCGCGCAAGCCACGAGTTGGAACTTGAACCGCATATATCGCTACGTGGAGGGGACACACTTGCCAAGTCAGCATTGGTCGTTTGAAGAGATATGGGGTGGAGATCTCGGTTTGCGGTACTTTCCCGATGGAACTTATGCAGAGATGACGCCTGGCCGCGAACTCCCAGAGCATCCAGAGGGGACGTGCGTACCATTTCAACACTTTGCGCCTGCCTATGTTGACCCTCGTGTTTGCACTTAGTGGTCCCATTGAACCCAGACGAAAAAGGCCTCAAGAAGATTCTATGTGTGTTACTTACATCATGAACAAGTCGTTCCCCTACTGACGACCACCCAGCCCAACAGCCGGCGATACCCTGCCTGGCGCGGCAAAGACATTTATTGCACCAGAAATCGAACGCGACTTGTAAGCCTACTGTTCTTGCTTTTGTAGCTTTCGTTTGCTCATATTTTTTTAGGCCGCTCTCTCCGAGTGGCTCTTCAACATCGCACTCTCGCAAGAGGCGCCGCGAGACCAGTCCAGATCCTGAAGGCGAAGACGACGAAGATGAATCCAGATACAGTCCACGGGCTCGAGGACCGACTTCCAGCTCTGGACCTTCCCAAGATGACGAATCACATTTACCTCCCGCCTCTAAAGCCCTTAGTAAAGGCAAAGGCAGAGCCGATCCAGTCGTCTCAACCCCAGTCGTCCCTCCACTCGCTGGTACTATTAGGCGAGACAAGGGGAAGGGCAAGATGACGGACGCACAAGCTGAAAAAAATTACGGCACTCGCGAACCAGGTTCGCTATTTCAGAATGCTCGCACGCGCTCGGCTGTCGCCTCCGTGTCTGATGATATGGTGGAAAAAGCGATTTCAAGGGCTATTGCAGAAATGGACAATCTCGCCGAACCGCCTTTACCTCTTCATCTCGTTCGACCGACCAGAGTGAGGCAGATTGAGGATCGCAGCTTTGCCAAAGCAGCCACCACCATCGCAGCTGGTACCGGTGGACGCGGAAGCACCGCGTCTGGATCATTGTCGTCGTCAAAAGCATCGTCGTCGAAACCATTATCGTCCGAACCTAGCTTGAAACCCGGAGACGTCATGGGACCTCCACCCGTTCCTCATACCCGACGTCAACTCGTTAGGGAGCCATCGATGATCGGTGGAACCCCAGATAGACCCCCGAGGGCGACGCCTTCGAGTCCTATGCCGAGATTGGACGAAACGGGGACTATCATCCCAGGTTCGGTCTTGTTACCCTTGGACGGACCAGCGCCAGAGACGCCTCCACGCAAACCCAAGATAAACAAACGGCGACGTGTGGAGGGAGCCTAGTTGGCGGGCATCGTGCCACTCACATGGCTGTCTGTTTTCGTTTTCTTCTTTTCGAGAGTTTGTTTGAATCCTTTTTAGTTTTGCTACCTTTTGATCTGCTCTGTTGTTTTTGCATTGTTTAAATTTATTATCGGGAAACTGTACTACCTTTCCAATTTACCCCTCCCCCCTCCCTTTCGGAATTGTATTCGCTGTGATCCCCCTTGTTGTGTCGCTATCTTTTGCTACGTTTTGTATTTTGCTATCCCCAAAACGCGCGGTGGTTTTGTTGTTGGTTGTCCGTTATCTCTTCCATTGTTTTTTTCTCAGGTTGCGTTTCAAAAGCAAATTGACACCATCTTGTAAAATTTCCTGAAATTGACAACCGAATCATTTAAACGAGGAATGCCACTGTTGTCTGCTGCTCATCATCCCAAAGCTCAAGAGTTAAAAAGATCATGATGTTCGCTTCATACCCATGTACTCTCGCAATTCCAAACCACATACAACGAACTGCAAACGAAAAGCAAAAAAAAACCAGCAAAGTGCTGAACAGAAAAAGACGATCGTCAATAAGTCAGTGCCAAAACAGTAAAAAATTGTTTATCAATAAACCAAAAAAACCAAACTAAAACAAAGTCCGTAAAGTTCTGTAATGAAACGACCGACAAGATGCAAATGTGTGTGTAGCGTATGTGTGTATACAAACGACGGGGTTCAGCAAATTATTAGGTCCATATGAGTTTAGATAGGTGCAGATCGATTCAGGAACACGCAAAGGTGTGTGAATCATTGTCGTTTTTCGGGCTTCCACCAAATCAAGGGGGACGAACGGCAATAGCGGCGGCGGCGGCCAGGACGGGGGCATCGTATCATCGGGCGAGGCAGCGTGTTGGAACAAGGTATGCGATGCGTGGTATATGTATACATGAAGGGAGTAGCCGACCAATGCGACTGCTAGCGCCCACGTCTAATACCCTCCTCTTCTCGGAGGATTTCCTCCCCGTCCTTGACCTTGACCTTGACCTTGTCCCGAGTTTGCCCAATTGGTGCTACTCGCTTGTCGCGAGTGAGCAAGCTGAGACAAGTCCTGTGAAGGTTGCCTGGAGAAATGTTGCTGTTGCTGTTGTTGCTGCTGTTGAGCCCATGCAGTGTTCGAATACCGCTGATCAGGCGACGACTGCTGCGACTGATAAGGTGAAGGTGAATAACTCCGGTTATCTTGTTGCGTGTATTGCGGTTGTGGTGCTCCCATCCGTGTAGGGCCAGGTGATTGACTTCTCATGTTCTGCTGCTGTGGAGCTGAACGTTGTGGGCCAGGTGGGTAGCCTGGTTGTGCCCCCACTCTTGGCGGTGCGGGGGAGTACGTCCGCTGTGGTGATGGAGCAGGGGAGTAACTTCTTTCCTGTTGATAGGGCGCATTGAATCCGGATGTCGGGTAATTCTGCTGGTCCTGCGGGCGATGGAGAGGAGCTTCACGGTTCGACGCTCCAACACCGGCATAAGTCATCGGCGCATTATTCAGGCTAATCTGCGAGCTTGATGCGAACTGTTGCTGTTGCTGGAATTGGTCATACGAAGTGGGGCTGAGGAGGGGCTGTTGCATCGAATCGATCGGCGTAAGCTCAATGTCAGATTGTATGCCCTGCTGCCCGGGTCCGCTGGCAAGGTATCGTTCCCGAGCCAGATTTGCAGGCAAAGATATCTCTGAGGATGCGAAGTATTGGGATTTAGAAGGAGCGAGGTTACTCGGGCCGTCAAACATGGCCGTTGAGGCCATAGAACGCGCATCCCAGTCCAGTTCGCCTCGGTCTCGTCGATAGAGGGCAGGATCATATTCCAAATCACGCTATAAGGCTCAGTGTCAAAAACGTCATTTCAAAAGGAAGGACCATTAGAAAACGCACTTGATCGATAGCAGCAATCCGAATCCCCCCCTCCACGACCTGAGCTTGCATCTGCTTCCCACCATATTCTTCCAATTTGGTATCTTCTTGGCCGATCTTGCCTTGGTAGACTTCCGAAAGGAGGGGCATCAACTTGGCGTGGAGCATTGGCGTAAAGAGATCGTTATGCAGAGCTGGGTGGCCGAATCGCTTCTCCAACCTGTTGCCCTTGTTATCCGACCGTTCGGAATGTACTTTGGCAAGTCTGATCTCTTCCTCTGTCGGGATGAAGTGGTTGAAAGCCGGCAAAAAGACGCGGTTGATGTAAACCTTGAATGCGATAATGAAAAGGATGGGAGGAACAGTGCATATCCATTCCAAGGATCGGAAGCGATATTCCAAACCAATGGCTAGCGGGAAGGAATTCGTCAGCGGGTAGTCCTTGATGGGGGGGGAGGAATTGACACCTACTGAGCACCATCATCAGTTGCATCAAAATGGCGCACGCGAGAAGACGATTGACGACCACGTTCCATAAGCGCTGTTATTCGCGTTAGACTCACTCCAAGGAAAGGCGGACGGTAGTGCGTACCCCTCCTGTCTCCACCTTGGACACGAAGACATACATGAGCTGGTACTTGTAGACCCATGAACTCATCCAAAAGACGATGGCTGCCGCGACGGCAACCAAAGGGGCTAGTGGAGCAAACACAAGGCCAACAGCTCCCATGAACAGCTAGTTGGTTGCTTTAGCGAGACGATAAGGGAACAAAGTGTGAAACACGCGTACAACGTTGGAGCTGATAGAACATTTGGTTAGCAACCAAGTATAATGGAGCGCAGCATCAAACGTACTAATATACCGCATACTGAAACTCGGGAGGTTGGGTCCACTCTCTGATGTCTCTGGGTGTACGACCAAACACCCTACAGACGTGTTAATGTCATTCACTTGCTTACTAACAATACTCACCGAGTTTTGAAAGACAGCCACACAAGGTTGATGACCTGGGCAAGATCAAAGATAACAAGGAATCCACGAAGCCTACAAGATGTCGCAACTCTTGAGAACAATGAAAGGAATGACGGGTTGATATGACACACGGGAAAAATGTCAACCAATAAGATGATTGATTGATGTATGTATTCTTGATTTTCCCCGGAAGAGCTAGGATCAGTCGCGTCAACTCCAAAGCTGAATGTTCAAACAGGCGGGACCACTCACTGTGCAAATTGTCGAGAATTTCTTGAAAGCTGGCTTTGCTCCCAATTTGCTCCACAATTTCCTTGACGACATCTATAAAGTAAAGGGTATGTCAAAATGTGTGAAGATTGCGGCAAAGGACTGCATACTAAACAGAACACCAATCAAGGTGAAGATGACAAGCTGCGAGATGACCAAGAAAGTGAAGTAGCGAGCGATGACGGCTCGGTCTAGCCGTGAGTGTGTTAGCGCGCCCATGTACTAATTGGTGATCATGTCAGAATCACTCAGAGTAGGGGCAAAAAATGGCGTACCCGAGTGAGCCAACGCATGATGATGGGGAGAAAGAATCCAAACAATCCAGAAACGGCGGGGGGGAGCACACCAGATATGAATGCAAAAGAACTCGGAGAAGCTTTAGCCCATTCATCCAAGAAAGGTACATATGTTCTGATCTGGAAGTGGAAGGCCAAGTCAACGGGGAGTGACAAGGCTTGAGGAAGGCGACTTACAGCTCCGAGATTAGCAAGAATGGAAATGATGAACAAGGGCACAGTATTGAAAAAGCAAACAAGAGCAAGCCAAACAAATCCGAGGGTTTTTTTGCGCGCAAGTTCAAGCTCTGATGCGTTCATATTCGCCCAAACCTTTGGATAGAGGTGAGTATCTGGTAGACAAAACGAGTATGACGTCGACATACGATATCTTTGGGATTGGGCGCAAGTGTGATAGTGGTTCCTTTTGGATGCTTTCCGGCTAAAAGCTTAGCGACAATGTGAACATAGGGCACGGCAGCCATGCTTGCAAATCCGTAGTTTTCAGCTTTGCGGGTATCAATTTGAGCCCGGTATTCTTCGATGGCAGCCTCGGTACGCTTTAGTTTCGCGCTGGTGGATCCTGGTATGAGAATCAAAAAGAGCTATGGCAGAACAAACGTACGTGTAAAAGTCAATGGCATCATGTCTCGCGCCACCGCACCCACAAGTAGCGCCTACACGCAAGGTTGGACGTTTCTTGGCCACCTTGCCACCTTTGAGGTATTTGACGAGGACCTGCTCGAACTCCCGGACAGTGGTATTATGGTATTCGATAAGCTCTGGGAGTTTTCCGACTTTGCGACCGATATGAACGCTGGTCGTTGGGTATGGCATGTGGATGGATTCAAAAATGGCTTTCAGTCCTTCGTCGGTTTGATTACTTTTGGGAACTCTCAAGACGGCCAGCGTCCGCGCGTAGAAAGACGACATGTGTTCTGGAGAGCGATACCAAGCCTTTCGAAGGCGAACCATTTCGGTCCAGTGCATATAGACGAAACCGATGATGACGAGGGTGATGATATATGTGACGGCGACATGCGCAAATAGGATATTTCCACCGACGTCGCGAATGGTGAGGATGGTGAGTATGTCTCGTGTCTTCGAGTTGACGTTCTTGAGATTGTAAGTGACGGTGATGGGGATGAGGACTGCGCAGGTGAGGAAGGCAATAGAGGTGAACAGCCAACGCATGAGACGAATGAAACGGAGAAATGCGACGGCATCAAGACCAATTTTGTCAACGAGTTCCGGCTCCTTGGTGTGTATTAGTGGTGGCAACCAGCCAAAGATGGAGTCGGAAATGCGTGGTGGTGGTTTGTTGCCGACGTGGTACTTGACTTTAGGTTCGTATATGATCTGTTTTTTGTGTGTGTTAATGGTGGTTGGGAGTATGATAGACTTGAATAACCTTGTTTTTTGGACGTAAAAGATTGAAGACGAGAATGGTGACGACCTGATATGAAATTTAGCTCGGGGTTTTGAGAGAAAGGTATAAGAGAGTACATACAGAGACGATGCTCATGAGGCCGACCTGTGAGGCAACAGCAGCGGGCGCCAGCGTCCGGGATTCGCTATCAAGAAGTTCATCTGGGATGCCTGACATGATAGTGAGTGGATGAGGAGTAAAAGGTTGAAGGAGTGTCGGTGGAGGAGAAGGAGCTCCTTGTCAATTGTAAACAGAGTGTGGGAAAGTAAAAGTGATATTATATAACACGTATTTATAGTTATTTATTATTACTAAATCAAGACATTGAATTGACTAATCGTACGACGCGTCCAATACCTTCCTTGACCATTTCTCTATCTCTTTCATCAACTAATTTCATTATTCTTCCTTCAAACTTGTCAGGATGAAATCGCAGGATAGTCTCACGTTGCTTTTCTTTCTTTTCAATCCCAACTTTATCCCCAAATAGGAAATTCACCATTCCTTCTTCACTCAAATCCTCCACTTTCTCAATCGGTGACATCATTATCGGCCATGGCACTTGTCCGAACCTCATCGGCCCCAAGCTATCAGCGTTTCCACCAAGCAATATCTTCCATCGCTTCTCGTATTCTTCTCGCGCTCCCTCAGCCCGCCGTATTTCCCGGACCTCCTCCTTCCGTCGCCGCTCCTCCGCCGCAGCCTTTTCCAATTCTTTCGTCAAAGATGCACGCGCCTTTCTCTCAGCCCGCCGCATTTCAGCCGCCTCTTTCTGACGTTTAGCTTCTTCGTACTCGGCTGCGTGAGTCTTTCTGCTCAACCCAATCAGAATCGAGGTAATAGCCCCAGTGCACGATAACAGCACGCACCGATACATTCCAGCTCTCACCCACTCCGCGTACTCTTCTTCATCCATGTATCTCGGGTCATCCTTCCCTTTTCCCTTGAAAGGATCAGGGTCATCTTTCCACCTTCCTGGAACGTGTCCAAAATCGTTAAGTCGAGCCTCAATTCCATCTAACCTCTCGTCATCCGCCAACGCCTCAAACATCTTTTCTTGAAACCTCCGCTCTCGCGCCTCCGCCATCATGATCTCCTCGTCGATACCGTGTTGACTTCGATCAGCCTCCTTTGGCCCATAGACATCATCTTCGTCGCTTGAAGCCCACTTTCGTCTTGGAGACGCCGATGGCGATGCTTTGTTGGCTCGTCGTCGTTTCCGACTTGTACTGCCCTCCGCTTCGCCCTCCCCTAAATCCGCATCCAACTCGCGTCGTTTTCGTCTCGCAGCGCGTTTGGCCTCTTTGCGAATCTCCCGGAGACGCTCCTCTTCTGGCGTTCGTTTGAGATGGAGTTTCTTGGGCATGATCGCGTTTGGGTTTGCTTTGTGTTGTTTGGCTTACCCATTGACCATCCCAGGCTTCACATTATTAGTCAGTCATGCATGGGCTTTATTTGGACCCTCGCTGGGACGGAGTAACTCTCCAATTCAAGGTCAATGCCATCTTCAACTGGCCATAGAGGGACAATGCCCGCCCGAACTAAAAATGACGCTCCGCAGCTATTGTCGTCCCCATTGATCAAATCTATACCCCAAAAGATTTCGATTCAACACCACATGCCGTGTCGGCCAAGAGGATTTTCGGCGATCTCACGAGAATCATCGGCTAGCCGCAGTGGGCTTGATGGGAATGATTGTAATAATAGTTGTTGTATGAGTTGGATGATAACGTTGAAAGAAAATACTACCATCGGGAGATCACCGCCTTCGCATGACGCGAAATAAAAATTTACGCGTAGGTTCTACCACGCGTCTTGAGAAAGCGGGTGCGAGGTATAATGACGCGCCAACCCTCAGCGGCATCAACGCCTACAGAGAGGAGACCACGCGTCAACATGGGCTTAGTCAGGGACACCAGGTATCAACGGTGGTAGGTATCTTACTTTTGTTGCTCCATACGCCACCACCGCGTCAGCTACACCGCCTGCTACGCCAGGTGTGGTGCTGCTCACGGCATTTGATTCTCCATCGGATCCTTGGCGTTCTATCCCAAAGAAGCCATACTTTTTCCCCACACGACCAGCCCAACGCTCGCCTTCGTCTACCCAGGAGCCTACTTTCTCCCTAACATATCCCACTTGCACTTCCTGGCTTGCAAGGGCAGCGCTGCTGGGATCCGGCGGAGGGAGGCGCACCCAGTCAACGACGCGTTCCCCTATTCCCAACGATCGTGACGTGTAAAATATAGCGACCAGTGGTATGAAAGCCGTGAGTTCATGTAAAATGGCGAAAGAAAACACAAGAGAGGGGAGAGGTGTGCGAGTTCGCTCAGAGATAACTCGAAGTGCAGCCTTTGAGGATTCAAGATAGCTCCTTGGTGCCATGATCGGGGAGAGGGTGTTGCGGACAGGGTGAAATAACCCTAACCCTAAACTTTTCTGTCCCAGTAAATTTGTGTCGATCATTCCTTGCAGACTTCACACATTGTCCCTCCCTCAATGCTTCGCACTCCGCGCGTCGGCCAAAGAGTCTTTCTCGTTCTACGCGTTCAAACCAGGAATGGTTCATCATCGAGTTTAACGTTCAAAAAACCACTTTCGAGTGTCGCCGGTTTGCAAGATTCCGAGCAACCTCAACCGTCATCATCATCATCCCGGCAGGCACCGACATACAAAACCGTATACCCTCCACAATCTATCCAACTACGCACATGGACGTTCATAGAATCCCCCATGGACGCATTGGCCATCATTAGAGCCGTGGAAAGGATATACGGCCGTGTTGCCGAATACAAATTCGCTCGTGTACGTTCCCCCCATGTTTTTTCTGCAAACCAAAAGAAACACTAGCCGAGAACCTTATACCGAAAAAAATATTAGGACTTTGAAAACCCAACGGCCTACCAGGTTATAGTGAACGTATCTTTCCGCGACCAAGAGTCTTTTCAAAGAGTCCCACCGGATGGGCAAGTTATCCAGGTCCCACTTCCACCACGTCAAGCACCAGGACAGGCGGGAGGTATATCCCTGGAAGACATCGAGAATTACGCGCTCCCTATCGAACGCGGCGCCTTGACATCTTCGGTCTCCGTACCCGGTTTCACAACCCTAGTGAACCATGTTATCGAAGAAGAAAAGGAAGGAAACGCTAGCAACGTGAAGAACGATGGACAAACCGCTCCGAGGATAATGGGTTGTGCAGTGAAACGATTGTGTGCGTATTATTTGCTTC
>CEMH01204422.1:43121-81585 GCA_001179725.1 Macrocystidia cucumis | reverse complement strand
AAAAAGTCTTCTGTTTCGTGCTTGCTCACACATGCGCGCGCCCACACCGACAATCAGCACAATACTACTCTTCACCACCCCTCAGTTCAAGACACAATACGCACTCCAGCATTGGTCGAAATTTCCTTAAATGGGGTGGGTTTTACAAGTTCCCACCCATGGAGCGCGGTCGCGTCATCAAGGATGAAGAACTCTTCTCCGCGCCCAGCAGCAGCAGTAGCAGTTCCAATAACAAAATCGGTCGTTCATCTGTGGTGGGGCAAGCAAAAGACGGCTTGGAACACATCAAGATGAGAGCAGCGCTTAGGATGTGGGCAGCCCAAACAGGTTACCGAAATCCATACGAATTTTCTCCAGGTCGTCAGGATTCCACCCAACCATCGAGAATCACGGATCAGGACGCCATGGTGGTGGGGGAGGAAGAGGGAGTCAGTATTCAGCTAAATCCGGACGACCTTGCTTGGGAGGACCTGCCCAAACCTGTGCTAGAGGAGGAAAACGTCTACGAGGACCTCATCATACCTGACGCGATAACGATTCCCGAGGCAACAGTGACCGCTGCTTCACCATCGGCAAAAGTTTCAACAGAGGCGAAACCTCCGACTATAAGCGTAGTCACCACCTCTCCTCACCAGTCGACGGGTTCAATGCCTACCCAAAATTCACCTCCGCCCACCACTGCTAGTTCCAACTCGTCCCAAGACCTTACTACACAGCTCAAAGCGGCTAAAAAACTTGCGCAAAATCTCCAGAAAGAGCAGGACCGTAAACGAAAAACAAAAGCCGCTCAAAATCGGCCCCCAGTCGTTCAAAAGCAAGCGTCGAAACCGACCGAGCATCTTTTTGAAGACTTCGAACACTCAAGCTCACAGACTCAGAAGGAACAAACTTCGGCGTTGCAAAAACTGAAGGGGATTTTTGGTGGCTGGTCATAGTTCAATTGAATTCTCAGTCATCTCCAGCGTTGACGAATATACTCTGACTGGAAACTGGAAACTGGAAACTCATCCGTCTCGTGCATGCAACAGGTCATATTGTTATAAAGCGTAATGAGACAGATGGCCGTGCGCGTACAAGAATTAAATGTTGGAGGGGTAAAGCATCTGGAAGCCATCGTTAACCACGGACTGATAGGGTAGTGAAAGGACAATGCGACTCACGACACGGACGCTTGCTCCAAACGCGCGGGGTGGTAGGTTGGAACGGAATTTTGAACGAACAACACCAGATGAGCCGTGTGGCCGTGTTACACGGCTGAATAAAAGTGAGAGACTGTGAATCTCTCGATAGTAATGAAGAAAAAGGAACCAACTTACCCCCAAATGACTCGCACCTTCGACCCCTGGATTTCCCGCTTTGCCTTGTAGACATAAGCCACACGCTAACGAAGTAGGATGAGCCTTGTATGTCAAAAATCAAACGACTGACAAACAACGCACCTTCCCAAGGTAGAATTGGGCATCCTCTTTCGTTGCAACACCTTCTATTTGAATGAGAGAGGTGTTGGGACGGGAGTTACGTTTGGCACGCTTGAAACCGAGAAAACGGCCTTTGGAGTACAATCTAAAATTCCAAGCGCGACATTTAGCATCGAGTACGAACGGGTGTGGAAAGAGATGTAGTTTGGAAGTGGGAGGAGTCCGGCCAAAATTCATGGTTGGCGATCGACGAAAGGACATCCAACAGCGTCGAGTTCCATCCATCCCATCCATACCGCCATCCACCAAGAACTTCCACGAAAGCAATACGACGAATCATGGAAACGTTCTTCTCACCTTGTAGAACCCATTTTGTTTGTGACTTGATGATCCCGACGCCGTTGACGATGTTGAGGAGGTTTTGGTGGGGAGTACCCTAATCCGGCGCACGGTCCACCAATGATCGAACAAACAGAACCAAAGGTCCGGCAGGACGTCTCTCCGCTACGATCACATGATGTCGGCCGCTTAACCGGATCTACTCTTTCGGTGTCTCCTTGTCCCGCCCCGCATTCCACCTGAACTCCAACACTTGAATCGTATCAACTCAACGATGCTGAGAACGTCTTTCAAACGCGCTCTGCGTGCCACCCCTGCTGGAGTTTACGGACAACCAATGCAGCGGCGAGCAGCATCGTCCGGTAAGCCCTGTCGGATCATGTCCGCGGTTTCACGAGACTGAAGCAAGTATCAGCTTTCGCGAAATACAACTGGGAGGTTATATGGTTCCATGGCCGAATTTGACATCAAACTGAAGCAGTATTTATTACCTCACAGGACCCCCTGAATCTTGAATCACTATTAACAGAGGAGGAACTCGCCATCAAGTAAGCCTTCCTCGTCATTCCACCACTCTGTCCTGACCTGAAGCAGGGAGACTGCGCACGAATACTGCCAGGTAATATACCAAGTCCAACACGCGTTCCAGTCCTTAATAGTTCGTTTTGCCTCAGGACCACCTCCTTCCTCGTGTGTTGAAAGGATGGCGGACGGAAGGTGTGTTCAATTTAGAACAGAATCGAAAGTCACAAGAATTCTCATCCCATTACAGAGTTCGACCGCGATATTCTTCCCGAGATGGGAAAACTCGGGCTTCTTGGCTCCACACTTACAGGTTACGGGTGCGCAGGCGCGAGCAACGTCGCGTATGGCCTCATTGCCAGAGAAATAGAACGGTGTGGCCTTATCCCTTTTATATGGAAGGATGGGTTTGCTCACAGGTTTATAGAGTGGATTCAGGGTATCGCTCAACAGCTTCGGTTCAATCGTCCCTGGTTATGCAACCAATATACGAATTTGGTACCGAAGCGCAGAAGGAGAAATACCTCCCACGACTTGGTTCGTCTATTTCCTCCCCCTTTCATCGACACAGGATTGATTCTTGGTTTATTCTGGTTTCTCAGCAAAGGGCGAGCTCGTTGGCGCTTTCGTATGTGTTTTTAAATAGCCACAATGATGTTGAACTCACGCTGGGACCAGGGTTTGACCGAACCCAATCACGGCTCAGATCCAGCAGGAATGGAAACTACCGCGGAAGAGATTGATGGAGGATTTGTGCTAAATGGCAGCAAAACCTGGATCACGAACGCCCCCGCCGCGTAAGCACTTCGTCATCACACAACGCGACGCGCTGCGTTTAACCTAATTAACAGTGACGTATTTGTCGTGTGGGCGACCTGTAAATGGGACGGAAAAGTGCGGGGTTTCCTCATCGACAGAGTGAGAATGCTTTCGAAAGTTTCAACGAGAATGTACTGATTACAGTCGTTTAGGGCGTCAAAGGCCTGTCTACGCCTGCTATCAAGAACAAAGTGGCTTTGAGGGCCTCTACCACAGGCTCGATATTCCTAGATTCAGTCAACGTCTCGCATGACGCACTTTTACCGAAGACAAAGGGGTTGGGTTCCGCGTTTTCCTGCCTCAACTCTGCAAGGTGGGCCAATTTCGTTTAGCCCTCGCTGGAGAAACGGCTAAGTGTGTACTGAGGTATGGTATCTCGTGGGGCGTTATGGGTGCACTCGAGGACTGCATCTCACGAACACGAGCCTATGCTTTGGAACGTCACCAGTTCAAAAGACCGCTAGCGTCTTTCCAACTGGTGCAAAAGAAGCTGGTGGACGCTCAAACGGAAGTAGCGCTTGGTCTTCTTGCAAGTTTGCAAGTTGGGAGGTTGAAGGATTCGGGAAAGCTCGCTCCGGAGGTGATCAGCGTGGTGAAGAGAAACAACTGTGGAAAAGCTCTTCAGCAGAGCAGGATCGTTCTTGACATCCTTGGAGGCAACGCTTCTTCCGACGAATACCACGTCGGCCGTCATGTGGCTAACCTTCAAGTCACTAATACATATGAAGGCACCCATGTGAGCATTCAAATTCGTGTTATTGGTTTCCAAGAATTAAAAGTTATACAATAGGATATACACACTCTGATACTCGGCAAAGCCATTACCGACATTCCAGCATTCGCAAACTGATTGACCACTCGCTCTCGGCAACGTTTTGTACCCATTTCCAAATCAAATCATGATGTCCAATACAAACTCCCGCCCGAGCTAAGCATCGGCATTGCGCAAAGTGGGATCAACCCACTCAAGCCCGAGCATGGAAAACACTTCTTCTTCCGATTTAGGGTATAGATGCTGCGAATTATAACGTCGGATCCTGCGCGGAAGGTGCGCATCATCAGTAAAGCTGCGAAGCTGGACCTGGGCGTCGCTCCCTTCTCGGAACTTACAAACCCGTGCTATCAAACTTCATTGCCCTGTGAGGATCAAGAGGCGGATCAGAGAACATTCTAGCGCAGAGGTAGGTTCACACAGAGTAGGAAAAGTTACACTCACTTTTCGTTCTTGGCCCACAATCGGAGATCTCGTTCGAACATCCTTGATCCCGTCCTGGCGGGGCAAAGTAAACACTCAGCAGAAGGATGAGGTGCTTTTTCAAGACTGACCATCCCACTACGGCGGTCCAGAACGATTCATCGGCAGCAAAAATGAGATCCACTTGATGGTGGCTCGGGACCTTCCTTGCGTCCGTAACTGGCAACCTGAAAACGACTGTTGCTGACTCTAAACAACCCTTATGCGACGTGCGAAGAGTATTTGGCGTGCTGAAATCGGGAAGACCTGTCATCTTTTCAGGCTGTGGCGGTTGTGACCTGGTAAAGCAAGACGAACGCATGACAAATTTCACATATCCTGTACAATCGCAATCAGCTGGACAACATGTCAAACGATTGATAGAAAAGTCGCGCACCCAGAGTATACAGCCGTCGGACCAAACTCTCGCAGAGACTTTGCACTTGATCGCCACCACTTTTCAGATTAGAGTGCCCGAAAACGATATCGAGGTCATTTATTTCCGGTTTTCCTCGGCGATAGCTTCGCAGCCTAATGTAAATACACAACCATTGTTAAACTTCAGGCAGTTCGTACCCTCCAACGATCACGCTTCGACAGCCTGGAAGGATCGTCTCAAGTTCCTGGCAAATAATAGCACGCAATTCCTCGCCCGATTCGCGCGGCATTGGCTTACTCAAATCGTCTCGGAGTAATAACGCCGCCTTGATATCCAGGAGAGGGAGCTTCGACTTCTTGTCTCCTGGTGTAGACTCGGCGATTGGCGGGGGCGGGATCGAAGCGTCATCCGCGGGATTGACGTCGTAGTACCGTTCAAGATCGGACATGGTGCGCAGACCGAGGTCGTATAGATTGCGCGCCGTTGCAGGCCCAATACCGTAGACTGTAGTGAACGCTGATAAGGCCTGGTATCTCGCGGATTCCGCTACGGAACCTGGTGACCTGTGAATTGTAGCCCCGCACCCGAGCACTGGACTGTTATACGTACGGCTCTCAGGTATGTAGCCAAGCTCTAAGAACTCTCGAATCTGAGAATTACATTAGTTGACCGTGCATAGCGTCCTGCTCAATCTGTCACCTTTGATTTCGTTTTGTCACCCAGGAAAGGCAGGTTGGTGATGTCCGCGAAATTCTCGGAAGTAATGAGGTAAGGATATGCTGAATTTATTGAGTAAGAAGACAAAGGCCATGAACCGAATTACCTTTCAGAACCTAGTTTTCCACCAGTCATGAAGAGTTAACGCTCGTTTCGCGATTTATCGAGGTTTGACATACGGCAATCACCCTTTCATAAGCGAGTGCGTTCACGTTCAAACTTTCGAGAGCTCGCGATTTTCGAAGGACGTCAAATTGTTCCAAGAGTTTCTGATTGACGCAGACGAGCGGACTCGCCCTTGAACACGCATATCGGGCGGTGTGAGGTAACCTCGGGGATGAGTTGAGAACCCTGTTGACTCCTGTAGCAGGAAGATTGGGAAGTCCGACTTGGCCTTCGCCATCATTCGAATCGTTTCGATGTTTGTCGTCAAGGACTGAGAAGTCTTTAAAAGGTAATAGCCGGCCTTCTCTGACAGATTGTTGCAACCAAAGCGGGGTGACGATTGGCGTGTGATTCTGCATGACAGATGTTGAAACATCGACTTGGATGTCCGAGTCCGTATAACCTACTGCAGTCAAATTGATGTGTCTCTGCAATCTTTTTGGGGTTTTGACTGCGGTCACAATGACATCAGCCGTATGAGCGTCGGGCCAGTCTTCAAGAGAGAGAAGACTACTGTGAGAGGGGGAGGCCGATGGTACTTCCGTTACCAGGGAGTGAAGTTCTGCCAACATTGTGGGATCAAGCTTCGCGTCTACGATGTGAACCCGTTGTGGTGCTAGTGATGGATTGATCGCGAGTTTACCATATGCATGAAACCCTCTGGGTGAAGGAGAGTTAGCCATAACGTCGAACGGTAGGCTAGTGGCAGCCCATGACGACATGGCCCACTGGTGTGTTGATAGATATTATTATGAAACGGTGTTGATGGGGAGATCGGGCCGGTGAGATGGCGTCAGTGATTGGGATGTGGCCACGGGTCGTTGTCAGTGTCGTTTTTACGATAAAACACAGAGTACGATCGGGGTAAACCAAGAAGCGGAGTGACTGGCATGATGAATAGATTCATACCAGCGATTGCGAGTCATACGAATAGTACTTAGATGCCGAGCGTGAGAAAATGGTAATGCTGAAGCGATTTGAAGCGGCTGGCGAAACGCAATTGCAATTTGTTATCCTACTTTCATTCCCTCATAATACCGTTCATCCTTCCATATGCACAACTCATCTCCACCTCAACATTCCTCCTCTTCTTCATTCACAAATCCACCTCAATATACCTTTCCTTCTCATCGTCTCGCGACCATCCTACATGATCCACACAAGACCCCAATCGTACTCGTCGCTTGTGGTTCTTTCAGCCCAGTCACTTATCTTCATCTCCGTATGTTTGAGATGGCTAAAGATTATGTCCGCCACAATACGGATTTCGAGGTCGTTGGTGGTTATTTGAGTCCGGTCAGTGACATGTACAAGAAGCCCGGGTTAGTGAGTGCAGAGCACAGGTGAGCCTTCCCTGCTTCCCTGGTAGAAATCTATATATCCCTTGTCCCTATATTATTATCCTGATGCGATGTGCTCCTTGTTTTCTCTCAACTTGTTGACTTTGCACCAAATGCTGATATTGCTCTTTAGGGTAAATATGTGCACATTGGCGTCAGAAGAATCTGCAACATGGTTGATGGTTGACCCATGGGAGGCCTTCCAATCATATCAGCGCACAGCGGTTGTTTTGGACCATTTCGACTATGAGATAAACACGGTGCTCGGCGGTGTTCGTACCGAGGACGGCGGGCATCGTTCAGTTCGCGTGATGCTTTTGGCCGGTTCAGATCTTATCAGCACAATGAGTGAGCCTGGCGTTTGGAGTGATGCTGATGTACGTAACCGCTCTGAATACTGCTTCCTCGCTTAACGGATATATAGCTTGAACATATATTGGGCCGCTATGGCACCTTCATCGTGGAACGCGCTGGGTCTCGCATGGATCAAGCCACTGACAGCCTCGCTCGTTGGAGGCACAACATATACATGATATCTCAACTCATCCAAAATGATGTTTCAAGCACCAAGGTGCGTCACGTATCATGAGTCGCTCACTGTTCGCTTCATTCTATACATTTATCAGGTTCGACTATTTCTCAGGCGAGGACTCTCCGTTAGATACCTGCTACCCACAGTGGTGGTGAATTACATAGACGAGCACGGGCTCTATCTTGAGGATGGTGGTGTTGGCGTTGGATCGTCTCTCTCCTTCACGGAGAAAGGAAAAAGACGAGGCTCTGCGAGCGGGGACCAAAAAAGCGGTCCAATTTTTGTCTCTCACACAGAATCGTAGCAAAACGATGGTAGGGATTCGCATCACGTTCGTCCTCTCTTTGATCTGTGTGGCTTCGCTCTCATCGGCAACTCCGTTCCCCAGTCCGGCAACTATTAGACTTTTCTTTACCTTGCATATGTATGGGAAACCGCTGGGAGTTACTGTTGAACCTTTACCAGTTGTTCATGATTTGCGGTTCCACCCACGAAACTGATCGGTTCTGCGTCTCTAGAAGTGAGCTCGTCCAAATCTTCCTTTGAAGTCGTACTGCTCAAAGGGGGTTAACCGCTTTGGAATCTTATTCTCCCTGGTTATCGCTTCTGATTCTAAATTACCAAAAGGGAGACTTTGGTGTTCCTCTAGGCACTACGGCTGTATTGTTTTCTTCTGTTGGCGCATCGACACAACCCACACCCGCGGCCATAAACCCATTTTGCGGTCACAGCTGGTGCCTTCAACGCGATTAAGTGCTGGCATGGGATCACAAGAGGCTGATGAGGCCCTCCATCGCGAGCCTTCCGTCGGTGGCAGGTCCTTCCGGTTTGTGAGCTTCGTTCATTGGAAAGTTCCCTGCTAACCCTACCACTTCTGCGGTTCGCACGGCAGCTTTTCTACATACGATATCTTTCTCTCAAGAGGGTCACTTCGACGCGCCTTCAGTGCATCTGCCCTGCCGACTTTTATTACCCCCTATCATAACCCATGTATGGTCAAACGACTGCTTGCTCGTGAGGAAGACTTCCAGACTTCCTTGAGACGTAACATGCACTTCTTTAATTTCTGTCAACTTGGAGGTATCAACAATGACAGGCCCGTTCTACTTAAGTCCAGGGGTTTTTTATTTGGAGGACGATCGGACTTCTCCCCGCTTACAATGGCGACCAAGTTGGACTCTCAACAAACAACGCCTCCTCGAGTGGAGCTCATCGATGAGAGTAATGGTGCGAGCCTAGAAGCAGCCAAGCTCTACCACAGAATCATGTATGACTTTGGCTCTCCCTCTGCTATACGTTCTCACAATCGTAAAGCCGTAGGGTCGATTTGCGGATGCTTCCTTTACTTGGTACACTTTACGCTTTGGCATTGATAGACCGCACAAACCTTGGCCTGGCTCGCATCGTTGGGATGGATCATGATCTGGTAAGCTTCTCAACCCGAACGGTTCTCGACGTCTTCATACCGAGTTGTGCGCCTCCAAGGGATTGAGTATAGGCTCACGGTACAGCATTGTATCCTCCATATATTTCATACCTTATATCCTGTTGTGAGTTTACTTATTCGGCCGTGGATAACTTTTCATCTGATGGCGATCGCTTAGCCAGTTGCCGAGCAACCTTCTGCTACGCCCTTTGGGAGTTAGAAACTGGCTGGCTTTTTGTGCCACAGCATGGGGGATGGTCCAGCTAGCTATGGGTTTTGTCCCGAGCTGGAAATATCTCGCAGTTTGTCGTTTGTTTCTCGGAGCATTTGAGGCACGTTCTAGACATCCGTTCCAAAGCAATGCATGCTGATGCGTTTATTGACCAGGCCGGCTTCTTTCCAGCTTTGGTATTCGTTATCACCACTTGGTAGGCACAACCAGTCATCCTCACGCATCGGCTGACTTCTATGCCGTTTAGGTATACTCGATATGCGGTACAAAAACGGTTTGTTGAGATGTTTGGTTCTTGATTTGATGGTGGCCCGAACCCTGACCGTTGATGAAGATTGGCTGCCTTTTATCTCCTTTCGATTCTTGCAGGGGGCTTCAGCGCCATCCTGGGATACGCTATCAGCCTCTTGCAGGGAAAACAAGGGCTTTCCGGTTGGGCTTGGATATTTGTGAGCCCGGCGGCTGACTTTGATTTATGCACCCTGAGTTTGAGACATTCAGATTATCGAAGGGGCAATCACAATGTTGTTTGGCATTATGGCTTGGTTCTACATGCCCGATTTCCCCGACAAAAACACGTTCCTTGATCCTCAAGAAACGGAATTAGTGTTGAAGTATGTTGAACTCGATCGAGGCGATGCCCTTCCGGACCCGTTGAATTTGGAGAAAGTCGTATTTCACCTCAAAGACTGGAAAATATGGGTATTAGGTATGAACCACACTGGTTCTTCGTCTCGTGTTGGGTTCAAGGTCTGATGACTACCTAGGCTTGATGTACATGTGCGCAACAATTCCTGCATACGCCATTGGGTAACAACGTCATTTGTTATCAGTTTCCGTCCCTAATCTTCTCTTTCCTGCTCGGTAGTTTTTTTATCACTCTGATCCTTCGTGGAATGGGGTGGAGCATCACTCAATCACTCCTGCTCGTAAGTTTTCATCATTATGCTTCACCGGTGTATTCGCACCAACGGATCAACTTCTACATAGAGTGCTCCTCCATATGTCTTTGCAGTGAGTCTACCCTGCTCGTTGGGCATATTCGCCGCTGACGGATATGATTTCAGGCAATCAGCATCATGTTCTTTGCATGGCTTTCGGATATGTATCGCCAACGAGCCCTTTTCATCGCTATTCAGGCTGTCCTCACCCTGATCGGTATGGTTTTGATTGGCTATTCTGTCCCACCTGGATGGCGTTATGCAGGTAAGTAACGCCATCTTGTGGTGGAAAAAGGCCTGATGTCTTTCCTCAGGAATATTTCTGGGCAACGCTGGTTCCGCCGGTTGCATCCCTGGTATATTGGCTTATGTTGGTCACTTTTCCTTGTTCAGGGAAAGCTTGAGCTCACCTGACTTCTTTCTTCAGTCTGCCAACAATACTGTTAGCCACTCGAAACGAGGAGTTGGGACCGCGGTCATCATCACCTTCGGGGGAATTGGGGGAATATTCGCGACTACCGTTTTTCGACAACAGGATGCTCCTGGCTACGTTCCCGGAATCATAGCGACCATTGTCTGCCAAATTGCGCTATTGGTCCTTCTCGGTATCATGACCTTGACCTACTCACGCAAAAACCATCTTTTGCAAACTGGCGTCTTGGAGGAGCCATTGGAAGGACAAAGAGGCTTTCTTTATACGTTGTGATATTCACCCCACCTGCCATCATTTCTTGATTCTCTTGGTGTTTCGTGATTTATTTGAATCCAATTGTTCGAGTTTATACACAGTATGGAGTTGAATCTGGAACTCATTGCATTGGAATGGGGGAGGCTTTGAGGCTGCGTCCATAACGGTAGGGTCGGAACCAGGGTGGCTTGTTTGGGATGGAAGTCCGTTTGAGCGTGTGATATGAAAACTTCTCCACCGTTGCGCCGACGACCGCTGAGACCGGTGAACATGATCACGAAATGCGAGTCATTCAACCTCCCATTGTGATCGATTTCCGGACATATGTCCCCCTTCCTTCCCCAGCTTTCTTTTAGAGCACACGAGTGCGTGGGTGGTTCATTCCCATTTGGCTTTGTGGGTTGTATTTGAATGCAAATTCTGTCAAACTAAGGCCGTATTGATCCATTACGGATGCCATCACCGCGTACAACCACTAGGGCTGCCGTACGGACGTTCATATGGGCTTCGGCTCGTGCCTTTGCTCTTGGCCCGTACTAAAGACACCACAGCACACCGGACCAAATGTGATCGTGTATTCCCATCCAAGTTTCCGTCTCACCCAGTTTCCTTCTCCTTTGAATGGCACTCCCCCTTATTCTGGATTCCAAGGCTAGTGATTCTGACCTCGAAGAGTCAAACAAAGAAGGCTTCTCTAGTTCAATCAAGAATGGAGACGAAGCATCCGATACCATTGACCCAGAATTCGAGCGGAAAACCATGTCTGCTGAATTGCGGTTCTCTCCCTTCGGGGACAATGGCTAACTTCATCCCTCCAGGCGATTCATTGACTGGCGTATCTTACCACTCCTTGCCGTGATCTATTCATTCGCTCTCATTGATCGTATCAACCTTGGTGCGGCACGCATTGCCGGGATGGGAAACGATCTGGTTTGTTAAACTTGCCTCTTGATTGACGTATGGAAGTTGGCGCTAACTCCCCGATTAGGACTTGACCAAAGGCGCACGGTTCAGCATCGTCACTTGTGTATACTTTATTCCATACATCCTCTTGTAAGTCTCTATCCCTGATTCCAACAAGCGACAAATAATCTCTTTGGCTGATGCTTCGGTTAGTCAACTCCCTGGAAATCTTGTTCTCCGAAAACTCGGAGTCCGGAACTGGTTGACATGCACTGTAGTCGGCTGGGGGGCGGTTCAACTGGGGATGGGATTCGTGACCACTTGGCAACTATTAGCGTTTTGTCGGGTGTTGCTGGGGGTTTTCGAGGTCAATTCGATCCAGTGGCTCATATGTTCGATGTTGCTGATCTCACCCGGCAGGCTTCATTCTTTCCCGCTCTGGTGTTTATCATATCGACTTGGTGCGCTTGAAATCTTGAAAGATCTTGTTGGATCGTGTCTGACGAAAAGAAAAACAGGTATAAGCGTCATGAAGTGCAACAACGGTATTACGTCCTCGACTTCAAGGGATTATCTCTCTGAAACCCATGTTTTCAGGCTCGCCATCTTCTACCTGATGTCGATCAGCATCGGAGGGTTCAGCCCAATTCTAGCGTACGTCTTCAGCCTTTTGGGTGGTCGACGAAATCTACAGGGTTGGCAATGGATCTTCGTAAGTTCTCATCGCCTCTTGCCAAGCACCGATGTGAACCGCTGCCCAATCTAGGTGATTGAAGGGGCTGTGACTTTGTTCTTGGGTACCCTGTCGTGGTTCTTTATTCCTGACTTCCCCGACAAAAACAAGTTTTTGACTCCCAAGCAAACGGCACTCGTTCTGAAGCGCGTAGAAGAGGATCGGGGAGATTCCGTTCCGGATGAGATAACGTACGCGAAGGTCATGCATCACTTGAGCGATTGGACTTTGTGGGCGTATGGTACGCTGCCCTACGAATGACAGCTGGCTCAACCTGACAGGAGTGCCATCAATTAGGCTTCATGTTTTTGTGTGCGACGCTACCCGCCTGTGAGTAACGTTTGATCGGTTCGCTCAGGGTCAATAACGGGAATCGCTATGCTTTCAGATGCATTCGCCTACTTTATATCCATTATTCTACAAGGTATGGGAAAGTCTAAAACTGCCGCTTTACTCTTGGTTCGTCGCCCTTTCGCTGCTGCAAAGACACTACGACTGACCCCGTTTCGCAGAGCGCACCCCCCTACGGTCCCGCGGTGTGTGATCTCGTCATGAGAGGAATATAGACAGCGCTGAAAGGACCACCGTAGATTGTTACAGCCCTAGCGTTCTCGTGGGTATCTGATAAGACGAAACATAGAGCTGGGTTTATTGCCATCCAAGCATTAATCTGTTTGGTTGGTCTCGTCCTCCTCGCTTATGCTAAGGACAACTCTGTTCGTTATTTCGGTACGCGCCTCTCCATGTCCAATTGCCAAAGAGTCGTCCAACGCGCTGCCCAGGTGCATTCTTGGTCAATGCTGGAAATTCAGGCACGATACCCGGAATACTTGCTTATGTATGTTGTGTCTTTGACGGATGTTTTGCTCCACTGACGCGTCACTACAGGCTTCCAACAACGTCCGTTCGCAGAGCAAACGGTAATCGTTCAATTTTTGAAATAGTATCCATCGCTTACTCCTCTCTTCCGGACAGATCAGTGCAAACTGCGCTGACTGTATCTTTCGGTGGAATCGGCGGAATTATGGCCAGTACCGTGTTTCGCGAGAAAGATTATCCTCGCTACGTGCCAGGTCCGCCAGTTGCTTCTGCCTATTTACCCATTCTGACTGATCTTCTCAGGGCTCTGGGTCTCTATTGGCTCACAACTGCTCATGTTGGTCTTGTTGTGCTCCACCACCATCTATTTTCGTTGGATGAATCGTCTCGTTCGGGAGGGAAAACTAAGCAAGCCTCTCGAAGGACAATCTGGTTTTCTTTACACTCTGTGATTTAGTGATAGCTTATGTACAGGGGTGGCTTGTAAGTTCAGGATGCGGATTTAATGGGTCAAGCTATTCAATACGTCGTACTATGTGTGCGGTGATAAAGAATATGTCCTCGTGGGCGGCGCCAAGGCCCTGTTGGCCCCCGCCAATCGTCTTCAAGGAGTTCTGAACAGACTCCTAGACTATCAAATCCTTTCAAATCTGGAGAGATTGTAAGAAAAGAAGCAGTGCCTGAGCTAATAGCTGATGAACGACTCCTAAAACGAGCCACGAGACCATCATCGACGCATGTCGTTCAGGTGAGCTACCTGATTTGGATTTCGAGGTATTTAACTGTCAACTTCCCAGGACTCAAAGACATCGCACAGCGGATCTTGAGGATTTTTCGAGAAAGTGATGATGTTGCCATATACTTCCACCGAACGCCATCAAGTCAGGGCTGAACTTTGAACCTTCTCGAAGACAATGGGGGCACTGCGTGCCCGACGATAGTCCGATTAACGTCGATTGGAACGTGCTATCTGCCCACTCAGATGGCGTGAGTAGCAGCGACCACGAACGCTTCACATTGACTAAAGCGAAATGATGTGACCGAATGTGGTCGATTTCGGGCTTTTTACCCTTCCAGTGACCAACGTGCTCTCCATCAACGGTGCAGAAACTGACCATCAGTCTCGCATCAGAACGACTGAATTGGGTTTGATCTTCAGTACGTGTGTAATTTATGGCGAATAGGGAAGGGAAAGCAATAGCATGCCATAGCTAAGCCATGATGAAAGTCAGGCCGACGGAGGAGAGTCCGACGGTACCCTACCCTTGTCGACGAAATGATGTCATCGTACGAAAACGACCAGGCTGAGATGGAGCTCAACGACAATTCCCTTACCGTGAACAAAGCTGTGTTGCAGGAAAGAAAGTCGGCGATAGCAAGCGTGTTGCGTTGATTGTCCGTCAAATTGAAGATGTTCTGGACGCCGGTTATCTGACATAAAATCGTCATGATTGTCCACTGAGGGATATTGAGCACATTCGTCGTTGTCTCGTGGTAGATAAACCTAACATTGACGCGCGTGCGTATCTCCTTGTGACTGCAACAAGTGTTCCAAGGGTATGAATCAAGGGGAGCAAGCAATCAGTGATCCAAATATTTCGCTTCGTACACAAGTAACCAGCGTCAGGGGTGTCGCTCCTCTAAACGAAGCATCCCCTTCCGATGTTGAGGTCCGTTTACTTGATGAGGTCTCCCTAAACGTTCGGTGCGTCGATAGATCAACACACAGACATTAGGTGGGCCTGACCCTGTCCCCAGCATGCGGTGCAAACTACTTGATTTTCCCTTCAACGTTTTCTAATTTACAAGTTCTGTTGTTGTGATGCTCGATTGACTTTTTTGGGACTGTATCCCTCCCGTATCGGCCCCGCCAATCGCATGCATTGACGACACATGTGCTTGATTTTGGGTCTTCAATTGATTTAGAGGAATCGCGAAGAGGCAAGGGTCGTAACGGTTTATATCGGTGATGCAGAAGATGTTAACATCAAAACATTTCACCACACGGATCCAATCAGCCAGGCTTATTTTGCAAATGCTCGTTATCGCCGTCGCCAGGAATGATTCAATCTACTTACAGTATTCGTTGGAAAACTTTGTCGATGTATAGGCAAACAAGAGGGTCTGTCTCGGCTGGGAAGAGAGGCAAAAATGAACCCGACAAAGAAGACAGGTGCTTTTGCATCAATAGACCCGGACGAACACGAGATCTGACGCCAAGAGATATCATGTGGGTGAGGCGAAAGATCCAACAGAGCAGAGCACTTCCGACAAGGGATATCTTCCCATTTCTAAACATAGATCAAAAGCCGAGTTAGGCCCTCCGCTCCCGAAAGAGGAAGTCTTGAGGGAGGAAACAGGGCCGGTCTAGAGTTAATTATACTCAACGTCGACGGTGATAGTAACGATCGCACCGTAACATGTTGCGGTCAATCTCAAAAAGGATTTATGGTTGAATTCGAGGAGATATGGAAACAAAAAGAATAGGATGATACCCAACATCCACCCGAAGTCGGCAATTATTCTGTTCCCAATTTTGGAAGGCGCAACAGCGTACAAAATATTGGGAAAAAAGGTGATATTTCAGCAAATAGGACAAGATTGAGGACGATGAGTGATTGGCCTTATCTGGAGATATGATAGGACCGAAAGGCCCGCCGAGCGAGAGGTCAGACAGATTCGATATTCTGAAGGCTGTCCTGGTCATCATAGCAATTGGGACCGCAGAGAGCGAAGGAAGCCTCATCAAGCACGCGTTTTTGCAAAGAGACGGACCGAAGTCTATTAACGGCGCGTAGGAAGCGGCCACGAGTGAGGTTTTGGGTTGTCTCGTGATATGGGGAACTGTGTGGGGAGAGTGAAGAGCAATGGTAGAGTTGACAGGATGTGATGCAACTTCCGAGAAATGGCCTGAGGGGAGGTGATCCGGATAGTAAACATAGTACAGGAAAGCCTTCGTGATCGAGAATATGGACATTAGGGGACACAAAAGGCGAATCACGGATGATACGGCCTGGAGGAGACTGTGCGGACGCATTTGAGCGTGTAGACTTGGAGACCGTATAAGGCGACGAGACAAAAGTATTGTCGGGAACTCGGAGGGTTTTCGGTGAGTGGTATGAGATCGTATCCGAAAACAACCAGAAAGAAAACAAGAAAAAAAAAAGAGAAGAAAAAGGCAAGAAAAAGATAATGGCAATGTAGTCTGGTTGTTGCGATGGGCATCAAGATATGGAATTTAAAATTGATATCAACGGTAACGGTTGGCTCTCATGAGCCTGAAAAGCGATTTTTTGGACCGAAACGGGGTTAAAAGCGATATAAATCCGGGCAAAGTAACCGACGAGGACTGTGACCGAAAAAAAGATTTTGGATCAATCCCCGAATTGAATTCAACTTACCATTATACCACTATCACTCCCTTACCTCCTCCTCCCGGAAAAAGAAATATTCAAATCTCTTCCCTTTATATAAAAACATGTCCATTCATTCACCATCCCTCCCCATGTCCCACATCATCTCCCCAGACGCTCCCTTACTTTCACCTGTATCATCAATGTCTGATTCTCATTGGGATATTCATCATTCTCTCTGCTCCCCCACAACCGACTCTTTCAACTACAACTACTACAACCTACCCCCTTCCCCACCGAACTCAGTCGGTTCTACAAGCTCACCCATTCCCACAGCAAGGATGCTCAAGATGCGCATGACCCCAGAATCAGCTTCAGACTCGGAGCAACTCTGTCTACCTACCCACCAAGTCTTCGACTTTCCAGAGGTCGCCCATCTTCCGACCCCTCCCTCACCTGCCTCTTCTTCACCAAAGCCTCAACGGCCAATTATTTCCATTAATCCCACTGCTTCGGCCTCGGCTCCCTCGAAACGTTCCGCTAGCCCTTCGCCGAGCGCCGTGAGTTCAAAGAAACCTCGCGCTGCTGGGGAACGTATCAACAGCAAGGATTTCATTCCCCCTGATGTTTCTGGCCTGAGCAAACGTGAGGCGAGACTGGTGAAGAACCGAGCTGCGGCTTTCCTCAGTCGTCAACGGAAACGTGAAGAGTTTGAATGTATGGAAATGTAAGTGACTGTTATTCTCATGTTATTCAAGACGTCTGTCACTAAACGAATTTGGCAGACGTGTTGCCGAATTGGAGCAAGAAAACGCGAGACTTCTCTCTATCGCCCAAAGCGGTAATTCCGGGACCAAAATTCATTCAACTACAACCAGTTCCGAGCCAGAGCTTGCTTCCGAAATTCAAATTCTCCGGGCTCAACTAGCAGCAGCTAAAGAGCGCGAGCTCGAGTTGAATGCAGAGCTCGCTGCAAAGTCCGCAGCTCGTGAAACGCCCATCAAAGTTGAATCTCAGGAGCCGCAGTTTCCCATGTCTCGCACGGCAACCATATCGTCACCCCACAAGTCCGCCGCTAGTTTGGGATTGATGGTAATTATTTGGTTTTTTTCCGTCCCATTCCAAGCACTAGACTTATCAACGGGCAAGCAGGTCCTTTTATGTGCCCTACCAACCTTACTCTCAATGCCGACCCACACGGCACTCCCAACGAGTTTTACCCTGCCCGCGACCCTTCCGACATCATCTTCCGGTTTCGATTTCAATACATTTCTTCCCAGTGATGTCGACTGGTCACGATCTGGCGCGTCGATGATGGATCTCGACAGTGATGAGCAAACTTCCGGTACATCTACTCGCAGGCTTCAATTCACCGATCTGGATTCGAGCGCTCTTGGAGGCCTGAGTGGACTTGACATATCATTTGACACAACCCCATCAGAGAACGGCAAAATCCGCGTCAGGATACACCCGACCTCGTCGGCCTCGTCGCGTGAATCCTCTCCCAGCGCCGCCGTCACAAAACCTGACCTTACCAGCTCAAGTTCCTCTTTGGAAATGTGGGCCGGGTCTGATGCGGGATCCGCTTTCGAGTCTTCCATCTCGTCTGGCCCATATGGGCAATCATCATCGGGGTCACCTTATTCGTCGACTCTAGGCGGTGATCCGTTCCTCGGTATCGGGGGCTCAAGCGATTTCGGACTTCCTTTCCCTTCTTCGGGTGCATCGACAATGATGTACAGTCAAATCAATGATCTTTCCACTTCCATGGAGTATCCCCACTCGCCAAGCTCCAGCTTCGGCTATGGCTCTGATTATAGCGTAGGCGATGGGGCATCCGGAAATAAACGCCGCGTGCGGATTGCATTGAAGAGCATGCCAGTCTCTGGCGGAGAAGGTGGCGAGTGGGAGGTGCAATTCTGCTAGTCCCAATCTCTCTTTTTTTATGGTTATTCTTCTTATGGTTTCATGGTGGTGTCTTGGAAAAATCACTTATGCTCTTCCTCTTTCTTATCCGTCTCAAAATCTTTAATTTGTCCCTTCTTATGACTTTCAAGCTCTTTCACCCGATCGCTTTCTTGCTTTGTTTCCATGTAGTACCACGACATTCATACGATTGTTCGCGCAACCCAGGATCCCTTGCCTCGAGCTCCTATCCTACCTATACCATGTTTACTTTCCCTTTTAAAAAAAGTAACGTACCAATCGTTTCTTTTCCTCCCATACCTTGATCCTTCACGGATTTGTACGACTACCCCATGCATTCGCCGCGTATTAGTTTACTTTATCATCGAACATTGCCTTAGATTCAATGCTAAACCATCCCGAACACGGAAAATCAACCGATTTGTTGCGCACCTCTCTAGATCTCGATGAGAGCCTGAAATGACTGGGTTGGCCAAGCACGCGTCGTGAATATCAGATGTGAAACGGACCCAGTGTCTCGTTTACTTACCCACTGCTTCCGATGCGACAAAAGGCAAGGGAGGGATAATCTCATCCCTGATAAACCCGCAGGCAGGCCTCAAATGGGCAGGGAAAACTGGTCCCGGGAAACGCGCGGATATCAAAAGCGTTGCCGATGAAAGTTTGAGGGTAATATGGAGCTAAACCTTGACTGTGTGTAACAACGTGTGGGAGTTGAGCTGCAGTTTTGAAATAGCATTGGACAAGGAGAGAAAAAAAAAAGAGAAAAGAGAGAAAAAAACCTAGCGTTGGAGTTGACACATGAATTTTTGGACATGTCGACGTCAATCGCGCACGACAAGTGTCAGTGATGCCCATGAAGGTTTGATTTCGAAACGACTCAATTGGAAACCTGATGAGATGGTTGATCATTTGATCAGTCAGCCACAGAAAAGAAAGAAAAAACCATGTTGTCAGTGGCCTCGGGTGGAGTACATAGCTCCGCACAATTTGCATCGAACCTGGCTTTCGTCTGTGTTCCCTCAGGGGTTGACGCGCCCCCAAGGTACTTCCGCGGTGTTTCTCCAATTTTCCACCGCCTTCCCAGGGTGAAGGCGAGGCAGTTAGGGGACATAGAAGATATTGCGTTCTGTGGCCCTGCTATGTTTCTTTGACTTGGGTGTATGAGGTATTTTTGTTTTGTTTGTGTTGTTTGTTTTCTGGGGTTACGCAAAGATGGAAACCATCACACCAGGATGTGTATCAAATAAAAATCCGCAGAAAAACGGCATACAAAAGCCTGTTGCCTAGAGGGCAGTCTGGTGTCTGAGGGATTTGCTCAGGAACGATAACGCTCGGAGAAAGGTGAAAAAGAATATGAAACGCGAATGGCCGGACGCGTATGTCAAGGCGCAGTCATTGCTGAAACGATGAAAGTTTCGTGTCTGTGGACGACAAGTCGTGTTGTTACGTAAAGAGACGCCCTGTGGAGGGTTGGGCCCGTTGAGGAGCACATGGATGGAACTTGGCAAGTGCGTCGCAACATCAAGAACGTTCCTGCTTCAACCTAATCCGTAATGGCCACAAGATACCGCAGGGACTTTAGAAGTTGTTCATCATGAGGTGCTCAGGAGAACGTTACCCATGTGCACAAGCATAAGATAATCACAAGCCCTGCAAGTTGACCAGAGACTGTCACGTTCCCATGCCGGTGAAGGTATGTCCTTACTACAGTTTGAATGTCGAAGAATGATCAAGCCGATAACGGGTCAGAACCAGACTGTCTCCATCCATTCCTTTCCCGAGCCAACACACGTGCATCGTGGTTCGTCTGTGGAAAAATCCCAGGCGTTGATGCGATTCGGCTGGATGCTGATTCAGTCCCATCTAGGCTATGGTCCGAGCGGCTCCAAGAACGCAACTTGAATGACCCCGGTCTCAAATAGGCTTCCATCCCTCAGCTTACTCTTTTCACCAAGACCATGACTTCGAGCAACGGTTTGATTTGCTTCACAAACTGTCTCCTGCCTCAGGAGGACGGCAGCCTCATCGCGCGAGATTTGTGGATTGACGAACAAAGCGGAGTGATCCTTGATGCCCAGGTTGGTGAAGATTGATGACTTTACATTCGCGAACAGTGACTGAACATGTCCATAGGAGACGTTTTTTGCTCGCAAGGAACGTCCTGCTCGTGTTGTGGATCTTGGAGGGAACATTCTAAGGTGCCTCGAAACTTTGAAAGCACCCCTTCCCATTTTGAACCTGATTTGACGTCATTCAGCCCTGGATACATAGACTTGCAAATCAACGGAGCTTATGGTTTTGACTTTTCCGTTTACGAAGGGAACGATGAAGACTATCGACAGGGAATGAAGTTGGTCGCAGAAGGCATAGTAGAGACTGGTGTCACAGCGTAAGAGCAGTTCCGAAACGGAGGTGGAAGAATGCTTTCTGACAGATTTGCGCCAGCCTCCTCCCAACAATCATTGTTCGTGCACTCTCCAAAACGAGGGATTATTGTTAACGTTTGTCCCCTCCTTTCCAGACCCAAGAAAAATCACTTTATCCCAAGTTACTGGACCTTCTTCGTCCGTTCTCGACACCCACATCGGCTACTTTGCTTGGGTGGCATGCAGAAGGGCCCTTCCTTGATGTCGAAAAACGCGGCGCTCATGCACCCCCTTTTCTTCTCTCCGCCCCGGAAGGATTAAAGTCCTTCGAAGACGTCTACGGGCTGCACAATTTGCTGGATACGGAAGACTGGATCACGAAAAGTAAGAGCACGACCGCCGCCGTTCGGATGATCACCGCTGCACCCGAAATCGACGGTGTGTTGAAGGCGATCCCTACCCTTAGCGAAAGAGGCATCGTCGTGGCCATCGGGCACAGGCAGGTTTTCTCCCTCATTCTTGGTGACAACAGATACTCATCTTGCAACAGTGTGGCTACATCTGAGGTTGCAACGTCTGCTGTGATATCGGGGGCACGCTTGATCACGCACTTGTTCAACGCAATGCCCCTCCTGCATCATAGGGATCCTTCCATTATTGGCCTCCTCGGAGCTTCTCCGCATGTATCTTCCCCGGCTTCATTGACGGCAAGCATCCTTCGGAGCCCGGTTTACTCAGTGCCTCGAACTATCAAAGAGGGCGAGTCGGAACTTGGGGTCACACCGCGCGCTCATTCAGAGGCTTTCGACCCAGATACCCCATTACAAAGCCCGACATACACCCCCTCAACCCAAAGCGGGGCGGCCACTCCTTCGGTACACCGCCGCCAAGGGAGTCGTGGAGAATTACACCTTGACAAAGGCCAAATTACTGACATGGAGTTTGAACGGCCATTCTATGGCATCATTGTCGATGGAATTCATTCACATCCGAACTCGGTTAGGGTGAGTGATACCAAACAGATTTTGAGGAAAGTTTTTCTCACTTGACGCAATTTACAGCTCGCGTACTCGGCGTATCCGGATGGTTGTATCCTTATAACCGATGGTAAGTAATATGCTATGCTCGCCATTGACACCGACAGCTGACGTCCGAGTAACCAGCGATGAAAATCCTTGATCCTCATCTCCGTGATGGAGTGCATGAATGGAGGGACGGGAAGAGATTCGTTAAGGAGGGGGATAGACTTTATTTAGAAGGAACAACTACACTTGCTGGAAGGTCAGTTTCTGGTTTGATCCTCTCACACCTTCGGTGCGGTGGGGCCGTATACCATCCTCGCTGCAACCGCTTTTAGGGTGTTGGGCTGATGAAGTTGCGCTTCGTTCAGTGTGGTCACTTTGGACACTTGCGTCCGTAATTTCTCGCGGTTCACTGGCTGTTCCTTAGGGGAGGCTATCAAGTGCGCAACGTTTAATCCCGCCAAGTATGTCTTACCCCACACTTCGATATCGGTTACTGATGATGACATTGCTACGTGTAGGTGTCTGGGGATTGAATCTCGCAAAGGCACCCTCCGCGCAGGGGCTGATGCTGACTTGATCGTCCTCGATCGTCAGGGTGTCGTCCTGACCACTTGGGTGAATGGGAAGCAAGTTTGGGCGAGGCCAACTTAAACGGTGATTGGCGTAATCAGGAATGCAATCGTCGAAGACCGTCGGAGCAACTTTGGATGACCTCAGTTTGGTATGCTTATCGTATCTAGCTTAGTGAATGATTTTGAATGGAGAACCGCAACTCATTATCTGGGGTGTTGCATCAGGGTGTTGCAGACCGATATGTCATGATCACTCCGCACCGAATCCGCAGAGTGAACCAACGATATGGGCCAGAGCTTCTTCGGAACGGTCAGGTCTGCCTCAGTTGCATCTGTCACCAGGTTTGCTAACTCCTGTCTGTGTTATATCAGTCGCGAAATCTTCCTGTTGTCATCCGACTGGAAGAGGAGATTACGCGAGCTTGGAGACTCTAAAAATTGTGTTGGGTGCTGTCCGGTATTGCCCGAACCTTTTCTTGTTGAAGCGGCACGTGTTTGATCCGTTACTTTCTCGGTTAGACTAAGCAATGTCAGCAAAGTTTCCGAGGCAGGGTATCACCTCATGTTGGACTCTCCTCCCCAATCGCAATGCAAAGCGCTATCATGGCGCCATTTCCACCTCCTCATTTCCCCGCCTATCACGAATGACAATAGCAGAAGTTGACATGATCACGTCAATGTGCTCATTGTGCTGAGCCGAAATTTCGCGTCGGAGGACTCAAGCATCATCGGCTCTCCAACGGTTGCGATAGCGTATCTCTCAGATACCTCCGGTGAAAGCGTATTCCGGGAATAATCCTGTCCCTGCGGCCAAAGGTTACCAAACTTGTCAAATAACGATATGATGCCACATCAGCGCCCGAGGGGCTCGTTGAACCATTACCTCCTTGGACTCGTTCCACCATCATATCCTCTTTTTTTCTTCCTCTAGACGAACTAGAAGGCTTGCTACGATCATGTCAACCAGAACCTTGACTGAAGTGATCCCCCAACCCCGATTCCGACACCGTTCTCTCTCACTTGCCCTTATCGCGGTCTTCTCCTCCCCCTTCCTCTCCCTTCCTCCCGAGCTTATCATCGATATTTTAGAGCGAACACTTTCCGAGGCCAAACCCACCACGCTCGCAACGGTCTCCAAGACAGTGAAAAGTTTCATAGATGCTATCCTATACAGAAAGGTTGTTCTAGATACCCCCAAGGCTGTTGGCCTCTTCCACCGCACGATCACGTCTAAACCCGCCGCGTTCTCCGCGTCTCTGGTCAAAGATATCGCAATCACCTGCAGTCCAGTGTCGTACTCCTGCGTCACCGACGTCAAGTTGCGTTCTCTGATCGAACGTATCGTCCTATCGTGCAATGGAGCGCGCTCGATCTCCATACCCACCTTTGAACAACCCATTCAGATTGCGCCTGCCGACACTCGCTTCCTTTCCTACGAAGGGCCTGCAAACCTCACCATGCAGACATTCGCGCCAACGGTACCTGACACGCCGTTCGCTTCAAAGTTGCCGTCGCCAACCACGCGCTCGCTCGCACCTTTTTACGGAAACCTCGGCCGAAACTTGACACACCTTCGGATATGCGAGCCGTATGAGTTCTGGGTCTCGCCTCGTTCTATCCTCGAGGTGTTCGGTGAACTTCCACGTCTTTCACACCTTCACCTCCCAAGGCGTGCCTTTGCGAATGAAGATAACGATCGCGAGTTTTGTGAGGACGTGTCGGCGCTTTTGAGTGCACGACGAACTCCAAGCCCGCTTAAGATGCTTCTTGTCAGCGTGTTTCCGCCAACCTGGATGGAGGCTGAAAGAGTTCGGGAGTCGAGTGTTTGGGAAACACTTGGCGAGATAGCGCAGGTCGAGCCGGAGAGGTTTGGGTTGTTGGTCGGAGAGTATGGGCGATGGAGCGAAGAGTGGACTGGCAAGAGTGCGTCCATGCACCACGATTTTTGGAATGACGCTTGGGCGAGGTCGAAGATCGTCCCTGTAGAGAAAGTGGATGATGTTGAGGTTAACACGACTGCTGTCGTCGAGATGGAAGTTGTTTGACCTTTGGAGACGTTCGGGATACCCACCTTGTAGATAATACTTTACCTAGTTGGTTCTAAACAGTTGAATAGAGTTTTCCTCGCTTGTGTACATACTCCTCATTGTTTTTGCAGTACGGATTGAAACCGTTGACGGCAGAATTTAGATCATATCATGTTTGACAAACCGATTTAGGTGTTCAAACTAAGAACCCACCACCAGGGAAACCAATTCGTGTAGTTTGTTTTTTTTGCAAAGGAGGGTGGAAAAGGTTGTGTACTCTCCCATTTCAGAGCGAGAACAAATTTGAAATAGATAGCGAAACGAATACGCGATCGTATCGCGAAAAGCGGAACGAATTTGATGATGATCGGTGATTAACTGTGCGGATAAACCAGTTCAAAGCCATCGAATGGAGGGCCAGGCAAGTGATGGATGATGGGATTGCGACAGTGTTTACAATGGAGGTAAGAATTGTAAAAATACATCTGGGAGACGAGACAGAGTGGGACGCGACTGGGAGCTACAAGGAAGTGGTACGACGGTATTAGATGTTCAGGTATGCTCTAAAAAGGAGAGAATGAAAGGAGGATCCGGAGCCGGAAAACGAAGGAAAGTGGAAAAATGAGTGTGTGATGCGCAGGTGACGCTTTGGTTGTGAGGATTTTTGTTCGGTCGGAGGCTCGAGCTTGAACTATATGCAAGCTGGATCCTGGCACTTATTTGCAATTGTATCTGCACCCCCGCTCAGTGAGATCCTCATGATCAACCTGCTAGGGTGGTTAGTAAAAAGCGGCTGCGTCAAAGGTGAGAACACTGACAACTTCTCTCCTCGCGACGCCGTCCAGAGAGACTGAGTAAGGCATTGGTGCCGCAGACACCAAAGTAGTCACTAGGAAAGCATTGGTGAGGATCAACTATTTTCGAACGGCTAGAAAAGGGTAAAGCTTACAACACGCGATGAAGATGGCTGCGAATATTTTAGATTGCATATTTGAAATGAAAGAAGGAAATCGGGTTTGTTCGAAGCTAGTTTGGGTGGTTTTGAGATTGGAAACATGGCGAGCGCTTTATATTTATGGACGTGCGCCAAAAGTCGCGTTTGGACGAGTGAAGGCAATGGCCTAAAGGGGAAATGTCGAGATGGCAAAGAACAACACCGTCGACTGCGACTTTGTTCCCATTTTTGGTGCAACGCACAAACTGCCTCCCAAATGTAGCAATTACTCATTTGTTCTTTTTTCACCTCTACTTTGTCTTGTTCTGTGAGAGTTTCCACATCGCAAAGGTACGGAAAATCCACAAAGTATCAAATATGAAAGTAAATTGTAAAGGCACATCCCACGGTATGCCGGTTGAACCTGATAAGAAACGAGACTAAGTATCTATAATAAGTAAAAGAGGGCGGAGAACGCGGGCAGGCGTGCCCGAAAAAAAGTCCATGTGAAAGAAGGTTACGCCAACAACAACGCAGCGAAGGCGAGGGGTAATACAGCAACCAATCCCAATACGAATTGTTGATGTCCATGAGACGTCGGCGACGGCGTTCCACCTGCGTTGGTGCTTGACCCAGTAGCCGTGGAAGACTTGGAGGTCGTACTAACGCTTTCTGCGCCTGTACCATTGAGCCGGATAGCATTCCTCTACCATACACGATTCCAGGTTATGAACATTGGAGCCGATGAATGAAAAAACACGCACCTCGAAACCGTCAATCGTTTCCGTGTTTTCACTGGAGCTGTTGAGGTTGATTCCGCCAACGCCACCAAGTGCGCAGGTGTTGAAATCGAAGAACCAGATGGTCTCATTGTTGGTGATTGTTACAGGAAGAGTCGTGATAGCTGTGCCGTTTCCTGCGTTTCTGAAACCCGAGTTGAACCCATTGATGGTGGTGTTGGTATCGTGGATAGGAACACAAGGAGATCCAAAGGTGGACTGGGTGGCGGTATGGTTGCCTTGCTTGACTGAAAATGATTTTGTCAAACTTGAGCGACATGGACAAGCAGAGGAACAGCCTCACAAGTAAAGGTGACAACATCGCCGGCTTCGGCTGTAACAACTTGGGGATCAAAGACTTTGGTCGGGTCGTCCGTGGTGTTTCCACCGACGTTGACTACAATGACTTTAGCACAGGCAAAGGTCACTAACTAAAAACAACGAATATGGGTCAACAAAAAAAAACAGTTTGAACACAATAAAAGACGCACCAAAAGGAAAGTTAGAACACGGAGAGAGTACATTGCTGGACTGAGGTGGGAGCACAAAGTGAGGATGGTACGAGGGTCGATTATTTTTTTTGCGTGCGGCAACCGAACGAATTCAAATTGCGCGTCCTTTCCTTTAGGTAAATGAAAATAGAGCCTCGAGGGGCTTTGACTGGCTTGACAGTGTTCGTTAGATGGGCTCCTCGTTCCTTGACACTACACGCACCTTCAGGCATGTCCCACTAACTTCATCATTTTGTACGTCATTTCCGAGAGCATAATTGCGTCATGTTCTTTCCCTATTCTCGTTGCGACGCAATATTGATGGATTCTAGCAACAGGATCAATATCGGAAGAGGGTCGCTCGATGAGCAGGCATTACAAGGGGCATGGATAGCGTCAAGTGTGCGTGAAGGATGAGAATGTGGCTTTGTCGTGTTTGCGTGGTAATGTCGTGTTGGTAAAAAGCCGAACACCAGCTGTCGAGCAGAATGCACTACTGCCGCAGGTCTCCCCGTTGAGGTGACTTGAAGCACCGCGAGGAGATGTACACGACTTTTCCACAAACGACCCGCGGCAATGGGGTTCAACCAGTATGTCTAGGACAAGAATAGGTCGCCTCTGCGCAAACACAACCAACAATGAGTCAATGACCTGGGACCAAGGGTCCGAGCGATGGTAATATGATATTGATAACAAGACAGAAGATTTGTCTAGGCTTGTGGTAGCGATATGTTGTGAACGCCAAGAGTCACCATTAGTAGAACCAGGCCCTCATCTCCTCCATCCTCTGCTACCCATAATGCTTGGGACGGACAAATCAAAGAAGAACTTTTTATCTATCAGATTGGCAGAATCAGCCGTTTTCCTACGAACTGACACACTCACTCTCGAACGCCACCACCGTAACCATGATTCCAGGCCATCCATGTTGCGAGGTCTTCTTACTCTGGAACTTGCAAAACCGACAAGGATAACAAGCATTGAAGTCGAGTTGACTGCAAAATCTTGTACCTCGTGGCCAGAAGGTCTGTTTTAGACCACTCCATGCCGCGTCTGAGTCAATCTAAGTTTCGACCTCCCAGGGATCGGTGCACGTCGAATAGACGTTTCTGAGGAGCATGTTGTCTTCCATGGTTCCACTGTCTTTTTCCAAGCAAAGGGACAACCTCACGTTCGTCGGACTGCATCCATCGGCCCCGGAACGTCTTCAATCAATGACGAGCCAAACTATCACGACTTCATCACCCATGAAGACGTAGACGAAGACGACGACATCCATTATCACGGCTCCGTCATTCAGGGTGCCACTCCTCCACGAGTGCCACCACATCCTATCCCGATACCTCGTAGGGGTTTCAGCACAGATTCTACGACATATCGGCGAGAGGTCGTCTCCCACCAAGCGGATGTACGCGGCTTACCTTCCTCCCCACCTTATGCCGAATTTCCCAGTCCAATAGCTTCGGATGACCACCTGAGAGTGATACCAGAAGACCGCCCGGAGTTGGGAACGAGTCTGTCACACTCGTCGATAGGCGAATCCTCTGATATTTCAACGCGGTCGAGGAACAGACGCAGCTCTTTCGGGCTCGACTTCGTTCAGGCCCCCTTACATTTCCTATCTGTCCATAGAAACTCAGATTCCAGCCCACCCCCGTCCTCGTCGCCACCTCGTCAAAGTCCGAGCCCAAACCACAGAAGAACGGGGTCCCGGTTTTCCTTATCATCTGTATCTACCGCCCTCAGGGACGTTGTTCGGCCAGCTCCCGCCCCCAGCGATGTTGATGGCGGCTTCGAGAGGGGACGCGCAGCGGAGCGAGGGCATGGAAGCAACACTTCCAGGGTTCCGCCTGTCCCCGATCCCAACTCGAAAGAAGGATCGACCCTCACCAAACTTGGAAACTACCTACGATCGACGGATGATTCCAAAACATCTGGTGAAGGCTGGAAAGAGTTTAAGAAAGGTCTGCCTGCCATGATGGATCATGGATGTCGACTCATCAGCCAAGTTTGTACACAGGTACCTATACTTACCCTATTTCCTTTGAAATACCTGGGTCTGCGCCACCTTCTCTACGATGCGCCTACGGATCTGTTACTTGGAGGCTGAGGGCTGTCGCGCATCGGCCGGGGACTTTCAGCTCAAGGCTGGCTGCAGTGCGTGAAGTAAACGTGATTGCTGCTCCATCGGATGACGACACCGAGGATACAGAGAGCGTGGTCATCGAGCGACAGTGGGATCAGCAGTTGCAATACATCCTTTCAATCTCGGGCCGAAGCTTCTATCTTGGAGGAACAATACCAATGTCATTTGTGATCATGCCCCTCACCAAGGTGAAAATTCATCGGTTTGCGGTTCTCCTTGAAGGTGCGTTGGGATCTAAGATACGAATCGGATGACGAACCGAACATTGAAACAACTTCTTTGCTGCAGAACGCGTTGATTATTACGCGAACATGAAGCGGCTCATCCGAACTGATCCACCCGTGCGCGTCACGCTGCTTTCAATACGGACAGAAGGGAAATCATCCAGAGCAATCCTCCCTTTGGAATCCGAGGATGTCAATGCTTTTCGGGAATCTCCTCTATTCCAACTCGCCCGCCCTGAAGATGATGTTTCGGAGCTGGCATCAACCTTGTTCGGGCCTGGCCCATGGACATTTCATCAAAACCTGCAGTTGCCCGTTTCGTGCACGGCGTTGCGGTTCACGAATAAGAATCGGCGCAGCAACATCATAATATCACATCTCCTGAAATGCATCATTCGCGTAGAACGAGGGGACGAACATGATGTTGAGCCGAAGACTGGCAAGAAGAAATTATTTGATATCGTGATCCAAATGCCTGTGATCATCTTGTCGGTACGTGAAACTCGGTATCACCCCGCTAAAGACAAAGCTATATGGAGACTGACCACCCTTTTTTTTCTTCTTTTTTTTTTTTTTCGTTTTGAGCAGCACCGTTGCAATCCGGATTGGATCGCGCTACCCCCATATTCTGAGCCTCTCGGGGATTCGCCAATCCAAGATCTGCCGTGTCCTTCCTCGGATGAGAGCGGAACTGATCAAGTCTCTTCCGCGTTGGAGCGCAGGATTTCGACGGATTCAATGATATATGTTCCAGAACCCGAACCTTTTTTGGGCCATAATGGGGACTCGCTGATGGAGCGGAACACTCAATATGAACGACTGGTTTCGGGGCAGGAAAGCGAGCTTGGGGAGGCGCCGCCTGCTTATGATGGTAATGTGGGGAGAATTCTCGTGCATGCTACTTGATGATCCAAGACCCCATGGACGTACAACATTTCGCGCTGTCAGGTGGGTGTATGTGGTGCTTGTTGCGCGAGGCGAGCGGAGCATCGGGACTCTGTTTTTTGAACACATGTAAGATTAAAGATGGGGTTGGTAATAACCTAATAAAGTAGTCTACAGATAGCATGTCGGTGTAATCAGTCCTCCCTGTGTAATTGTCAATAGTTTGTTCACGGTGTATGGAGCAGGGGGCTTACTCTGGTGTTTCCCGGCGCATGAAGAGAAGGTCAATAGCCGCAGAGAAGGCAGCAAAAGCGAGGCCTCCGCCAAATGCGGCTTTAGGACCAGCGTTCCGAGCAAGGACACCTCCAGCGGCGAAACCAGCCGCAACAGAGTTGTATATGTCATTTTTGGCGCGGTACTGTGCATACACCAAGGCAGTAAGTAGGGTTCGTCAAGAGGAGTGTCGAGGGAAGAGCACGTACCGACTCAATAACACACTCGATGCCTGCGAAGAGCGCGCCAACCTTACCGAAGCCTTTTCCACTTGACCACATGCCCTTACCCATCTCTCGAAACACCTCTCGGGCTTTTTGAGACGTCTTCATGCCTGCTTGTGTTTGCTGCCGTAGTATCGGGTCTTCGTATGCAAACGAAGCCGACATTAACGAGAAAAACGCGCCAATACCAAAACCTATGAAGAAGAGACTGAAAGGCTGTCCAAATGCGGAGTAGTGCAAAGAGTGGGGAGAGCTAACTCACCAGCACCACCGGCAAGGACCGTCTTTGTTACACAAGATTCCATTGCCATAGACGTGTAGCCTTCCCATTTTTTCATTTGTTGAAGTTGGGCACGGTCTTCCTCTGTGAGTCCTGGAGGAAGAGGCTCTTTTCCAGCAGGATATATTGGCGCCTGGCCTGGGTAGCTTGGTGAGTTTCCATTCATATTTACCGTCCGCCTACGGAGGGTGATGAAGGAGAGAGGGTGAAGTTTGTCTGCTTCCGGTGCCTTGCATAAATAACATGAAAAAATAATCATTTTATTTGATTCCGTGCGATGGAACGGATGCACATAATGATAGTATCATATTATGTTTTGATTCGTGAAAAGGTTGGAAGGTCGGGTAATACGAGTATCATGGTGCTGGTAATGACTGTGAACCCCATGCAGACGCTCGCAAAGACGCTAGCAGTGCGAGCATGCCTTGCCCAAGCAAAACACAAAATACCCGTCAACGCCAAAACGAAACCCACAGCTGCAAGAAATACGCAAAGGGAATGGCACCTCCCAAGCAAATGAGTGGGTGGTTGTCCATGAAATGGTCCCACCTGGACTATGTGTGGATTTGATGACCAGATGGGTGGTTCGGAAAACCCAGTGCTGATCTTAACTGGGCCTGGCCTCGGATCTGTGCTCTGAACGGGAACAAGCTTGGGCAATCCCTCCTCTTTGGGGCTAGCGTCTGCGTGTGGGATATCAATGTTTTCAGTATGCTCTTCGGCTTTTTTCTCTTCCGTCTTTGCTACTTCAAGCTTGTACCGCACGAGGAAGAATGCCGCAAGGAAGGAAATGATTGCTGCCAACTTCGACTTGAACGGTTCCAACATCGTGAAATGTTGTTCAAAAGACATACCGGCGCATACGTGAAGGACAAGAGCGCCCAGTAGGGCAGCGTTCGCCGCCTCTTCAGCTTTGTTTATATCATCTCCAGGCGAGTCGGGAGTTGATATCTGGAGTAATCCAGCTTCAGTGGACGCGAAAAAGGTTGTCTGTGCGTAAGCTGATATGTGGCTGCAAGCTCCGGACGATGTGGGTATCGTCAACTCACGACAACGCTGATGAGTTGCAACCGATCCATCCATGATTCACAAAGGTCCCTCATAGCTTGGCGTTTCTTCTCCTCGTCTGCGTCATCCTGATCTTCTTGGGTGACTGAAGAAGTTTGTTAGCGGAGTCTTGACTAACTCCTGGTGGGCCTCAAAGCAGGATAGCTGACATTTGCGTTTTGGGCGGCCGTTTTCTGTTTCGATGTTGGTTTGAGGAAACGTCACAGTGTGGCTAAGCCCTAAGCGTGAGCTTCAGCTAAGATCATTTACAATCCAGGCTAGTAAAATGCTGACTTACGATTCAGTTTCTTCATGATCTTTGAGGATGGAGTGAGTTAGTGGGAGCTGTCAGTCACTTCACGGAGCACGGCAGATGAATCCAGATTTAGCGAATTCTCAAGGGGCATTCATCTCCCACGGGGTGGTTCAAAAAAAGAATGATTAAACAATTGACGCAGGTACTGACTACCACATGGCCGGCATGACGCATACAAATGTTGACTTCTCGCTCCTGGTCGCGATTGGTTCCCTGCGTGGTCTGGGAGGGTAAGATCAGATTGGAAGTGACAAAGCAGTAGTGGCAACTCACAAGATTGCTGCAATGTGCCATGCTTCATGTCGGAAGGCTGCGACCGCTTCTGCATCGGATTCCCGATCCGCTCTCCAGGCCCTGCGCTCCAATAAGATGGCGAGGTCACTGAAACCTATCGCGCAGGTGGAATGATGCGAGGGGTACGCTGACATGATCTCGCGATGGGTAAATATGGCTTCCAGGTATTCCCCGCCGGTTGTAGGGTAGTTCTCGAGTTGGGAACGGATGGCTTGCAGATACGCGCAGCCGTAATGTTCTTCGGTACTTGAGCTTGATGTTGAGCGCTCCGATGTTGCGTCGGACTGTGATGAAAGGATGAGCATTCTACAAGTGAGCGAGTGGCGCAACCAGTTTGGAGCATACGTGATAATTCGCGTCTTCTACCATTTGGGCATCGGACGCGTCGGTGAGAGGGGGCAGAAGGTCGCCGGCGTCGGCTTTCTTTCTCGAGTCCAGCATTAGGATTAAGCATGTTAACAGTAGAAAAGCGAAAAACAAACCTGGGCAGTCAAGTTCATTGTTCTTAGCAGCTCGCAAATATCCATTTCGGCGGGGATCTGGTTCTTCTGGATTAGGCAAGCCTGCGCCAGCGTTGAAGAGACAGTGCTTACCTCGTGACTGTGTGGGATGGGCATAGCGTTTCGTGAATTACGTTAGGCAATGGTAAGGAGGAGAGTTGTGAGGGCTTGAGGGGCTCGCAGCCCGTTTCAAAACAGGTATTTGTACCATGGAACCATGTGCATGATCGGGTTGAACGCCTATGCCTCATGTTGGGCAAAGGGATACACCGGTAGGTTACCTCGATGTGATGGTATCAAGACAAGAACCTTATCCGACTCAGAGCGTTTGGCTGATTCTGGCTAGCTCTGCCTTGATAGTGAGGACAGTGATAGGACGACGCAAGCACGAGGCTAGAAAACGCCGTCCGCCATTATTGCTTATGCCAGTGCTCCCTTGGTTTGCATCCGGGGTAAATCCATGGGTCCAAGGGAGGCACAAACACGGTCAATTATGACAATGCACAAGATGAGAATTGGCCTGTAGGTGAGATATTAGTTCGGCTGCTCGAATGGCGCACTTGAGTCGGAAAAGGCTGGCGTCGAGTCGAGTTCCGGGCGGGACGAGGCGGGCCGGTCTGTTCTCACGGGGGTTAGTTGAATTTTTGAACAAACAAAAGATATTTTTCAGCCTCTGTTCGCGACTGCGTCGTTGTCAACCGTCATGATCATGGAGGCGACAGTAAGTCTCTTATTCGTCTTTTATGCATGATGCCAATTCTCTTTTGAATTTCTTCATGGTGTATACCTCTCCTGATGAAGGAAGAGGGCGAGCTCCAGAATTTTGACACTTCTGATACCCATCATCCTTACTTTCGTTTTTCCTCTTGAATTGACCAACTGATGAAGATTCCCCCGTAACAGGTCTTGTTATCTTAAAATGTAGAAGTATATTTCCAAAAACCTAAATGTCTATGTTACAAATGGTATATATGGGATCCGTTGATATCAGTTAAAGCTTGGCAAGGATTTCACCATCCGAAGGGTCTCGGCCTGCAAATTCCTTCTTCGCGAGTTCTCGCAATTCACGTCGAAGAATCTTACCAGCCGCACTGTGCAAACCATGCGCCACTGATGAGAACAAGGTCACACATCGATGCTGTGCTCACCTCTTCGGAACCGCCTCAATTAATGCGACGCCTCCTCGCAAATGCTTGTGCTTGGCAACACGCTCCTGAACATAGGTCTGAATGCGTTTAGCGAATGCGGCTTTGTCTTGTGGCGTCTTCAAGGGTAGCGTTGCGACTGGCACGACATATGCCCTGACGGAGTGTCAGCAACCCTTCATGCCCTTCATTCTGGAAACGAAAAAACCTTGGTAGTTCTGTTGCTTCACGCTTGCTCTCCACCCCAATAACTGCGGCATCCCCGACCTCGGGGTTTCCCAACAAGACGCTCTCTAATTCGGCTGGGGGCACTGAAAGGTCCCATGAGTAACATAGGCAGAAACGTGGACTGTGTCATCAGCTACACACCTTGAAACCCCTACAACTCCGTCAATAAACAGAGAGCTTGCGGCATGAAGTAATTTGCCATACCTTATATTTAATTAGTTCCTTTTGACGATCCACGATGTAGAAAAAGCCCTCATTGTCCCTTATGGCAATGTCACCCGTTTTGAACCAACCATCGGGTGTAATAGAGTCTCTGGTAGCTTTGCTGTTCCCCAAGTAACCCTGTGGAGGAGTTCGTGATCAGTTGGAATAACGCGAATTTGTGGTCAAACCTTCATAATAGTGGGCCCTCTAAGCCAAACTTCACCAGCTTGTCCTTCCAACGCCTCAACAGCCTTTCCATCGTGGTCCACCACAAGGCGAGCTTCTAAATTTGGCAACAACACGCCTGCGCTACCCAATTTCTCCAACGAGTGGGAGACGGGAACCAAATGAGTGGTAGGAGAGGTCTCCGTCAGACCATACCCTGCAGCGTTCCAGATTTAGACGTAAGGATCCGACGGCGTGGATTTGGATCAAGTACCTTGTAAAATCACTATCGGAGGTCCAGGGCGCTTTGCCGATAACCTTTCAATCACCTGTGGGTGTGGTGAATATGGCAGACAGTGAAGGGGAAAACAGTTTGCGTCACCTGCTTCGACAACGCTGCGCCAAGCGGTGCGGCCCCAGAAAACAAGAGTCGAAGTGAAGACAGGTCGTACTTGTCTATGGCTATGTGTTGAAAGAGTAAGATTTGGCAACTGGTTGGTGGCGGAACTTGGACGAACCTGGATGACGAGCCAATACGACGAGAATTGGGGGCACGATGAAGGCGATCCCAACTTTGTACTTTTCAATGATGGCGCAGAACTGAGATGGTTCGAACCGTGCTTGTATCACGACGGTGTTTCCGCATAGGAAGGGGAATTGTAAAAGCTTGATTGCACCTAGTTGTGCTCGTAAGTAAGGGGAACATACTCGTGCCGCGCCAGCTGAAGTGGAGCTCACCGTAGATATGATAGAAAGGCAAAACTCCCATCAACACCTCGGTTTGGCCTTCCGCAGTCGGGAACAGGGTTTTGACCATGTCCAACACAGTTGTGACATTTTGGTGGGTAGTCTGTAGAATGATAAGAACCAGTACAATTAGTTGGAGGAGTGGGTGTATTAACCTCAACGCCTTTGGGTTTTCCAGTGGTTCCTGGGCAGACCAAACCAGCGGATTTCAACGAGGTTACCGCAAGGGAGAACGCAACACACACCTGAGCTATAACATAAAAAAGCAGTCTCGTGGGCCTTCTGTCGGTTGAAATCCTCCTCCTCGGTCAGCGTGCCCCGCGTGAGGAGGTCAGCCAAGCGCAATACTCCTGAGGATTCCGGAGTGGACTGCGCTGGTGGGCCGCCTGCCCACTCGAGTCCAGGGGAAAGAACAATGATCCTTTTCTCTCCTTCTCCAGGACTTATGCCGAGAAGCTTGAACATTGCGCGAACATTGGGAAGCCCTGTTTCGCTTGTGAACACCAGCCTTGCTCCGCTGTTGGTGTACTGGAATGCAAGCTCCGACGCGACGTAAGCACTGTTAGCCAACGTGCATTTCAAACCGGCGGCAACTGCAGCCCAGTTAGAATGCAAGCACAGAAACAAGGACAAGGCACACACCAGAACCGAAGAGGGCTACAGGCCAACTCAAGCTATTCTCCGAATACACCAACACAACCTCGCCTGACCGTGCTGCAACGACGGGGTGGTCACGAAGGCCGAAAGCAAACGAAAGTGCAAGATGTTTGAGTTGGCCACGTGTGATGGTTGTTCCAGAAGGCGCGTCGACGAAGGCTGGAATAGTATGGGGGTAACCGCCGACGAGTTCTGGTTTCCCAGGGGTTGAATAGCAAAGATGAGTAAAAATGGAACGGTGGTGAACAGCGACATCCGGGACTGGAGAGCGATAGATACGTGGTGACATTTTTTTTTCTTTCTCGAAGTATGATGTGATGGACAGTACCAACTTTAAAAGTTGAAGAAGGGAGAGAACAAAATGCGGTAATTGTCCCTGGGCCTTAAAGGACTTGTTTTCGACGTTCAGGGTCACCTTGATTTGCCGGCGTCGGGCTTTCTTCATTGCCGATTAAACCGAACAGAGTTCCCTATCCACATTTGTATAACTACGGATGAACGCTTCCAACAGAAAACAGAAAGACAGACATTTAACGTGTCGAACACGCACCCGATTACTTTGAACATAACCCAGCGACATCGACAGTCAAATAACCACTTCGGATAACCCCTGACCCCATGCAAAATGGGGCTCGAGGGCTCTTGGCATTCTATGGCACATACCGCAGAAAAGCCCCCGTTCTATCCAAAATCAAATACCAAAAATGCGAACGTTCAACTTAAAGTGCATATTATCGTGCAGCTCATGGCATTCTCGGAAATGAAGATGCATAACATTTTGTTGTGACTGTGTACGACCCGGGCATCTCATAACTTGGTCCGAGCAGGCTCTGCGGTGAATTCCTGCTTGGCTCGCTCACGCAACTCTCGTCGAAGGATCTTTCCGGCCGCACTAATCAGAAGCTACATCAGCATCGGATGCAGTCAATCGGCCATTGCGGCAAGCAACTCTCACCTCTTGGGAATCTCGGCGATGATGACAACACCTAAAATCACAAAACCGTCAATCCCTCGCCATAGCAGTAAGCTAGCCAATGCAGACGGGACCGACCTCCCCTAAGGTACTTGTGGCTGGCGACCTTGGTCTCCATCCACGTTTTCACAGCTTGAGAGAATACCCCCTTGTTTTGGTGTATTTCGTTTCGTGCGGGAACAACATATGCCCTTGCAAGTCTTGTCAGGACAAGAATCTCCCAAAAACGAAAAGATCAAACCGGGGTAATTCGGTCGCCGCATTGGCATCTTCCACTCCGATTACAGCAGCGTCAGCAATATCGGGGTGCGTTAGGAGCACGCTTTCAAGTTCGGAAGGTGGAACTATGGTTTATCCGCGTGTAAGTCAGGTTTTCAGTCCTGTGATAACCAGTTCGGTACCTTGGAATCCCTGATAAGATGCTGGTCAGCAGCCTGGAACGCTTGGTAGAAATCTGCACATGCTTTATATTTGATCAACTCCTTTCGTCGATCAACAATCCAATAATACCCATCGCTGTCCCGTTCGCAAACGTCCCCAGACTTGAACCATCCATCCGGGGTTATCGACTCAATAGTGGCTTTGGTATTATTCAGGTAACCCTGTCAGGTTGTGCGGGGGTCAAACAACGCGTGATCCGCCTCCGATCAGGTTGTACTGTACCTTCATGATGGTAGGACCTCTTATCCATAATTCGCCTGGCTGGCCTTCCAGGACATCTTGATACCCTCGTTCATCGTCGCCGGTGACAATGCGGGCTTCTAGATTTGGCAGTAGAACACCGATACTTCCAGCCTTCCGCAGCGCATCTTGCTTCGGGAGAATGTTACTGATCGGTGATGTTTCCGTTAAGCCATAACCTGTACATGGGTTCAGAGGCGCCACCAGACGAGAAAGGGATAATTGCCTTGCACCACGGAGACTGGAACTCCTTTCTTGCGAAATCTCTCAATCACCTGTCGCTCGGGATTAGAACGTTCAGTCCCAGATTTGGCCAAACTGAAATTGCCAACCTGATTTATGAGATTTGCCCCTAATGGAGCTGCCGCGGAGAATACCAGTCTCAAGGAGCTAAGGTCGTGAACATCGATGGCTTCCCCCTACGTCAGATCCGACTTTTTCAGGTCATAACATCTTCTTACCAGGGTGACGAGCCAGCACGACGAGGACGGGAGGGACGACCATAGCCGTCGTGATCCTGTACCGTTCAATGTTTCCGCAGAACGTGGCGGGCTCGAAGCGCGTCTGCACAATCACAGGCACACCTGCTACAATGGGTACGTGCAGAAGAGCCACAGCACCTGTGGTATACGTCAGAATTCGCTCGTCGAACTAGCAACGTGATATTGAACCGAACCATAGATGTGGAAAAAAGGTAGGACACCAAGTACCCTGTCTTGTCCGTGAACAAGTACCAGAGCCGGTCGCCCGATTTCTACAACAGTTGTGAGGTTTGCATGCGTTGTCTGAAGA
>CEMH01204422.1:30333-43028 GCA_001179725.1 Macrocystidia cucumis | reverse complement strand
CATGTTTCCCCGGATTGCGCATCTGCGAACTGTTCCTCCACGGCAAGCGCGCCAATGCCGAGAACGTCCTCAAAGGTTAGAAGGCCGTGTGATGCAGGAGGAGAAGTGCTCTCGCTTGGTCCACCTGCCCATTTCAAATTGGGGCCGACAATGATGACACGTTGCTTCGCCGATGAGCGAGGTATACTGAGGAAATCAAACATTTCCCAGACTACCTCGAGCCCTGCGGAATTAGTGACAATAGTGTGAGAACCACTGTCCACGTATTGGTGGGCGAGCTCCCGCCCAGTGTAGGCGCTGTTCGCAGGTGAGCATTTGAGACCCGCAGCCACACCTCCGAAGAGGACGACAGGAAACGCGATTGAGTTGGGGAGGTATATTAATAGGGTATCACCGCGCTTTGTCTGGTTCAGCTGGGGGTGGTGGCGGAGACCATATCCGAATGAAAGCGCATGGTGCTTGAGTTGCTGTCGCGTCACGACGGTCCCAGTTTCCGCGTCTATGAAAGCTGGATGATTCGCGGGATATGCTCCAATGTAACCCTCCTGAGTTGGAATGGAAAACAAGTGAGTGAAAATGGAGCGCTTGAAGGTAGGAACTGCTGGAAAAGGTGAAGAGTATGTCTTTATGGACATGATTGACGATGAAGAGAAAAAAGCGAGGACCAGGGTAAGCTGGTCTGGACCATTGTCGGTTGAGGAGTTGAGTAACGATCACTTTGAGCCGGTTAATAAAAGCTAACTCCGTTGTCAAGATGAGGTCATTGTGATTGTGATTGTTTATTTCAGATAGCGTTGCCTTTATTTGTCCTGAAAGGCAATGTCAAACAATGCATCGCCACTCATTTGACCTCCTCAACAGCAAAGCTGCAAAGCAAACATCCGTTCAACTGACTCCCCTTTGACTGCACATACATACTTTCTCTTCCTCAACTATTCACAAATATGGCTTCGTTGTTGGAACGCATGAACTTGCCATCAAGTGGCCCTGTTCGGTCTCGTGGTCCATCCTCCAGTCGTTCAAGTACACCATACGTGCGCCTTCTTCAGCTTCGCTTTTCTTCAAGCCCTGTATCGACTACAATTATAGAGTCGGACAGAGAAAACACCCAAGGGAAATGTTGAAGAACAATGGACTCATGATCTATACGACACCAACTCCCTTTCTGCTAGGCTGTCAACAAAACCTGTCGCCCCGAAAGCCAACCTCAACACTATTGCTCAAAAAGCCTTGCGCGAAGCAAGCGTGTCGGCGAAAACCGAACAGCTTTCCATAAAGGGAGCCAGCACCCAGCTACAAGGCAATGTTGTCGAGGTCACCGGTCTTGTGCATGGGACGACAGCAGAGGACGTAAAAGCCATTTTCAAACGGTGCGGAGAAGTCACTGGTGCCAAATCTGTCTCTGCCACTCCTGAGGTCCGAATTCGAGTCACATTCAAAACAGCCCAGTCCGCAACAGCAGCTGTGCAAAAATTCAACAATCAACCCGCGGATGGTAAAGTCCTCTCTGTCAGGATAGTCGGCAGCGCAAATGCGGGGACTGGCTTGAGCGCGCGGTTGGGTGGCATTGATGGTTTGGGTCTCGTAAGAGAAGAGGGAAGTGTTGACATTCTTATGGCAACAGACGCGGATGGTGGCTCGTGAGTGTACTTCAAGTGTTCTGTATTTTCAAATTTTCAACTGCTGGACAGAAAAATGCGGTCGGACTCGCTTCTGAACGTTGACCCCCGTGCCCACGTTCTCGTCGCTCCACCTGGCGCAAATCCTGCTGATTATGTTCAAAGCGCTCCAACTCGAGGGGGTCGAAGAGGTGGTTTCAGGGGAGCCAGAGGGGCAAGACAAGGCCGTCGTGACAACGGAAAGAAGATGGATACAACATGGTGTGTACTCTAAACGACAGTGTGACTCGATACTTAAACCTTGCTTCAGAGGGATAGGGAGGCATCTATTTTCGACGATTGTAATTTTTGTTACTACCTCAGCCTTCCTCAACGATCCTTGATCCTGATAAATTTCGACATGCTATCCTTAATTGCACCCGATTCCAGTAATTCCACTGGGTTGCACACATTTTTCGCGGCATCTCGCCATGTTCACACCCACGGAAACCCCCACACGGCTCTTGGGGCTCTGGGAGCATTGATAGAACATTTTCTTGGATTCGCTTACGGGAATGGTACCCTTATCATTGTCGCGTTGGAAGCGCCTGCACTGGGAAATTTGGTATTTCGGCTTCCCGAAATAAATTCCTCCACATGCTTCCCCGTTGTGACCACGCCGGTGGAAGCTGTCCCTTTGCATTTGCCTCATCGAAGTTCATTGCCCGCGTGAACCCCTTGACGTTTACGATAAGCTCAATAAAAATATCTCGCGTTGCGGAAAGCACGGGTCGAATTCACGCAGATCATCGAACGACTCATAAGCGGATATTCGTTGGTGGCTGACCATACAACACGATGATGCACCGTTTCACTTTGCTCATTGGCCTCTTTGTGTTAGCTTCATGCGCACAAGCCAAGCTACCGACGTATTCGAGATTTACTTCTCGTGAACAGTCCGATACATCCATTCGCTTTGTGAAGGATTCGGGTGTGTGCGAAACTACGCCTGGTGTCCACCAGATTTCGGGTTATATTGACGTCGGCCTCAATATGTCTATGGTAAGTCAGGTCGTTGTCTCCAGTTCGATGCTCGCTAATTACTCTTAGTGGTTCTGGTTTTTCGAGTCGCGGACGAATCCGGATAAAGCACCTTTCACTCTTTGGTTAGTCATTTCGGAGCTGGTGCATGCACATATAACTCACTCAGTCTATTCAGGTTGAACGGTGGACCAGGATGTTCCTCCATGATTGGTCTATTCCAAGGTTTGTACCGAGGTGCCGCTGAAGCAGAATATTGATCGCTCTACAGAACACGGACCATGTCAAGTCAACCCCGACGGGAAGACAACCGTGTTGAATCCCTATAGGTAGCTGCTACCTTCCCTTTCCCCTTTCAGACTCATTTACATAGTCCCATCCCCATTCAGCTGGAACGAGATTAGCAACAGTACGGCTCTACCGCTTCTTTGTGGGATTTGCTGCTGATCGGATATACATCCAGTGATTTACATTGACCAGCCCATCGGCACAGGATTCTCTTTTGGCACAGACACGGTGAACAGCACTCAGGCGGCAGCTCCATTCGTGTGGAAGGCCTTTCAAATTCTGTTTGAAAGCGGCCAGTTCTCCAAGTATCAGAGCAGAGAGTATGTTTGATTTCTGTTTTTGTCCAAATAAGTTCGAGAGAATTGACCCGGAGGCTATTGAAGGTTCATATTTGCGACCGAGAGTTACGGCGGACATTACGGACCAAGCTTCGTAACCTACTTTGATCAGCAAAATGCTCTGATCAAAAAAGGCTCACTGAAGGGAGAAAAGGTTGTTGTCAGCGCACTGATGATCAACAAGTGCGTTTTTGAATACCCACCGTTTTTCTTACAACCTTTCTGACGGCGAGTCGTTTTAGTGGCTGGTATGACCCGTTGATTCAAAACAAAGCATACGTGGACTTTGCGACAAATGCGCCGAGTTATGGTCAACTTCAGAGCGATGAGGTTATAAAGCAACTGAATGTCGCGTTCTATGGTCCTGGGGGATGTAAAGAGCAGGAGGAAGCGTGTTACGCCGCAGGCGAATCAGACGCGTCCAACCAGATCTGTTCAACCGCGGATGACTTTTGCGTAAGTTCATGCTGAACCTGAGATGTACATCAGATGCGGGGAATCAACTTTGCTTTACAGGTCGATAATGTGTTCGTCCCGGCGGTGGGTGACCGTGATTCTGACGATCTGCGTCAGAACTCGTCCGCGTTGTTCCCACCCGAATTCTACGTCACGTTTTTGAACTCTCCGGCGACTCGCAATGCAATTGGTGCAGAAGTTCGATACCGGGAGTGCGCGAATGCACCTTTCAAGCTTTTTACCACAACCGGTGACGTATGGCCTTTCGTTCTGGTGTGTCCCCTTGACAGGACTGACGCGACTGTCATAGGATGCACGGACTTGGCTTCCACAGCTTGGGGCCCTCGTTGACTCTGGCCTGCAGACTCTTATCTGGGTGAGTCAGATGTTTGATGTAAAACCTGTCGCAGACGTTGACATCTCACAAGGCTGGAGATGCGGATATCAAGTAGGTGTCATTTCAAGGGTCCTTAGAAGAACACTTTTGTGATGGCGGATCTGAATCAGCTGCAATTGGCTCGGTGGGCACGCATCTGTGCTTGCTATGAACTGGCACGGGAAGTCGAGGCTGAACAAGACACCAATGACCAACATAACGATTCATGGGAAGGCCGTCGCTGCAATTCAAAATGTTGACAATTTCTCGTTTGCGTGAGTGGAAGAGACGAACCCTCCTGTCATTAAATCTCTTACAATGGAACGTATTCCACAGGCGTGTGTACGCTGCTGGACACGAAGTTGTAAGTGACCCTTTACTTCATTTGTGAACCTAGTTTGCAAATCAAATTTGTGCGACAGCCTGCATTCCAACCTCAAGCCTCCCTGGAGATCTTCCGACAGGTGATCAAGAAAGAGCCATTACATTCAGTTTAAATAGTTAGTTAGCAGTATGTAGCGTGAATGTGAAAGCTAAACGCGCCTTCCACGTGTGTTGTGGCTGGGTGTTTGTTCATGTCTGCTTACGGGTGCGACGGGCAAGCAACTTAAGTCTGTTCTCTACAAGAGGAGCCGACGCAGTCATCCACCTTTACCTACCTAAGCTCGTCTTCATCCCCTCAAAACACGACCTAATCACTTTCGTCGTTGCCGAAAACTCCTCCAACTTTACGAAAATATAATGGGGGGCGCAGGTACATCTTTTTTGTCCACTTCCTCGCACCACGTCCTGACCATTTATCACACGACTTTGCTTCCGTTCAACTTCTCATCTAACTTTGTTTCTGCCACGGTCTCTCTGACCTTCGACAATGACAAAAAACCTACATTCTCAAAGGCTGGCTGTTCCTATTCGCGGTCCTTGCGGCCGCTGGTCTTCTCTTCTGCATGGTTTTCTTCGTACGTCACTCTATCATGGGCGCATTACTTCCATACTGAACTGAGAAATCACCTACCTAGATCATCATGTTTTCCGACTTGGAATGCGACTACATAAACCCAATAGACTTGTGCAATAAATTGAACCAAGTGCGTACAACCCCTTACCTTCCCCTGTTTGTCTTATCGACGCGTTCATCTCAGTTTGTCCTACCTGAAAACGCCGCCCACGCATTCTTGTCGCTGTTATTCCTGTTATCTGGTCAATGGACTGCATTCCTTTTGAACGTCCCGCTTATAGCCTTCAATGCCAACAAGTACGGAAACCCTCTCTCATGGAGCGAGCGCCTTGCTGATCTCATCTTTCTTTGCTTTTGCAGAATACGGAACAAAGTGCACATGTACGACGCGACAGAAATCTTCCGGACGTTACCGGGCCACAAGAAAGAGAGCTTTTTCAAGTTGGGCTTTTACTTGCTATCATTCTTTTACTACCTCTACAGGTGAGTCCCAACCCCTACCGGTGAATTATTGTTTCCTGACGGAATACGACGATAGAATGATTGTTGCCCTCATTGCGGAGAGCGAGTAGTGGCTTTTGATAAGGCTGTCCTTGTTCGACGACACGGTTGATCTCACTAATTACCGATCTATCATGAACAATTTGGGTTGTGTTTGATGGGTGGGAACCACTGGGGAATTGTTGTGTTGAAACCCGTACAACTTCCATTATTTAGAGATCTGCTGTTTAGTCGAGGTTGAAAACGATCACAAAGTCTTGCAATTTTTGGAAACCATGCAATCAGACGCGGAGAGAAACTAAAGGAGCAAGTGAAGGAGCGTGCATTTTCTAATATCTTGTAACATACGGGGATAGTTACTGAATTGTACGAGACCACCAACCCACCTTCTCTCGTGAAAAAATTGGAAGAGAAGGTATTGGGTACTGAGACGTTCGGTTGATCAGGACACGGCCTGACACTCAAACAACCGCGTTGACAAGCCACGAAATGGCGAGAGCAGTTATGAGCAACATGGGGAAATGGTAAGGCCGTGCCGCCGCACGAGCGAAACAGTGAAAATTGCGAAGGCTTTATATAGCTGCTGAGACCGTGAGATACTTAGGGCCGGTCGCTTGGCACCAGCAAGCACATTGGCAAGAATCACGGACAGACTCGTTGGGACTCATGCGGGTCAAAACTGTATACTCGGATCTTCTGATTTCTCGGTCTCGTGGTACAAGTTGATTCAAGGAGATGCGAGTCAACCAGGGCGTTTCCACATGGGCACTTCAGGTGTAGTTTAAATACCTAAGAGTCCAGATTAAGGGCCCTCTTTTCCTCAACTTCAATTTCCCCAGCTGCGATTCTTTACTGCTCCCAGGAAAATGTCACTTTATCTTTGCGTTGACTGTGGAGGGTCGAAAACCTCTGCCGTCATTAGCGATCTATCAGGGAAGATCATTGGTCGGGCAACTGGTGGACCTTCCAATTTTACATACCTTAGCCTTCAAGATTTCACGTCGGCCGTCAAGAATACAGTCAGTGACGCACTCAAAGCAAGCGGTTGGTCCCCGGAAACAATCCACCTTCCTCCCATTGGAGATTCGCTCTTCGCCGCGGCATGGTTCGGCGTTTCTGGCGTTGATTCGCCATCCGCAGTCGCCGCGATCACCCCAGCACTGTCCACCTTGCTGGGGATTCCAATCGGCCGTCGACTGGCAGTAGCAAACGATACACACCTCCTTGCAGCTCCCATCCGGTTTCACGCCGACGTATCAACCGCTGTTGCAGTTATCGCGGGCACGGGTTCGATTGCCGTTACTTTCCGCGACCAAAATGGGCAACTAGCAGAAGTTGGTCGAGTGGGAGGTTGGGGTTGGATGCTTGGAGATGAGGGTGGTGGATTTCACGTTGGACGCGAAACCATCAGGCAAATCGTCTATGATTACGACAAGGGGTCTGTAGGCGCAGCAAGCTTCCAAGGTAGCAAATTAACGGCCCGCATCCTCGAACACTTTGGGGTTCAAGATGTTATGGACCTTTTGACGGTCGTCCACGTCGCCGATCCGCAACCTACAGAGGCCCCTTCCAACATTGCGGCCTATCGCTTACTACCTCGCGAGAAGCGCCTTTCGTCCCTTCCGCCCATTGTTTTCAAGGCGGCATTTGAAGACGACGACCCAATGGCACTCCATGTCCTTCGCACGTGCGCTGGAATCCTCGCCTCGGAGATCGCAATCCTTTTGGGAGATGGGGAACGCACCGTCCGTGCTCAAGACAGCGTGATTTCCTTTGGAGGGTCCCTGGTTGGAATTGAATCATACAGACGGCTGATACTTGATGACCTTGCACACAAAGGACACATTTTCCGATATGTAGAGTTCATTGATGACGCCGCTGCAACGGGTGTCGTTGGGCTGGCTGCTGGTTTTAAACAGAACCCGTAAATACCGCAGCATCAATAAATAGTCTCCAGGGTTTGTACTTTGATAATTCAATCACCCAACTGACCAGCCCCTGATCTCACCCATAACACGCCCACGTGATTCGACGCGACTCACCCAATGACCACCATCAGTGGCAGCAGCTCATTGAATACATCGCCATTGCCAAAAGGTTTCCCTCACAACGGTGTCCGCTTCTTGCACATCTGTATTTCTCTCTACATTGCAGCTGCCCTCTTATATACGACCGACCACCTCATACTTTCACCTCTTCGAAACTGCGCCGCCTTTCGAAAAGAGATCTTTCTCGACTTGCCATTTATCAGGTCGTTTCGTATCACTCCCAGTAACTCGGTAAATGATGGGATAGCCTTACTGGTGCAGAATCAACTGTCGTGGAAATCTTCGAGTCTCGTCCTCAAGGCTGGCCTGGGCCACTCGACACCCATTGCCATGGATGATAGCCTTTTCTTATCAAAAGTGTTTGCCAACTCGATGAAACCCAGCAAAATCATGCCCTTCTACTATCGCGCTACAGGCGTAATCAATAAACTGGACATCACAGTGACGACTCTTATAACGAGCAATCGATTCCAAGTTTTCTCTCGATTGGTCGAAAACTACAAGGGTAAGTCGCCTACGCGTCACGCTCAAGCGTTCCTACATAATTTGACAACTCTTAGGCCCAGTTTCGGTCACAATTCATATTGCGAACCCCTCTCACTATATGCGCGAGATAGAGGCTCTGCACAACCTTTATACATCCTCAGACATCATGGCGAAATACGTGGACGTTCATCTAGTTGTAGATGCTTTCGATCGACAGTTCAACACCTGGCGCAACATTGCTCGCGTCTTTGCCAGAACCGATTATGTGATGATGTTGGACATAGATTTTGCCCTTTGTACAGACTTTCGGACTTCGATTCTCGGGAGCAAGAAGCTTATGGCTCAACTGCGCTCTGGCTCATCAGCATTCGTCATACCTGCCTTGGAATACTCTGATCATCAGCGTGTCGATGCCGATGACTTCCCAAGGAACAAATTGGTTGGGAGCTCGGAATATCTATCTTCACAGGAAAGTTTAACCTGATCTTCAAGCACAGGCCTTGCTTGATCTGGTCCGGAAAAAGAAGATCGCCATGTTCCATTCCTTCTGGCAACCGGGTCACAACAGTACTGATTATCCTAGGTTCTACCGCGCATCCGCGGGAGAGTCGTACGAAGTCACAGAGTATCAATCAGCATACGAACCCTACGTCATTTTCAAGAAGGAGGGCCCGCCATGGTCAGCTCCCTTTTGTATGGTTCCTTCTCCAACACGTTACGCAATTAACATTGATTAGGTGCGACGAGCGTTTCGTCGGTTATGGGGGAAACAAAGCGGCCTGTTTATTCGAGATGTACCTCTCCGGTATATCATTTTACGTCCTCTCAGATCATTTCATCATCCATCAAAATCACTTGTATGAAGAGAATGCACGGCGTAATGAGGTTGGGTCAGTTCCCTGGTTCAATGTTAAGCTGATGATCAAGTCATAGCGTCGCATCAATCGCAAGCTCTACTCCAATTTTAAAGAAGAGACGTGCCTCCGGTAACCACTCGTTCGGTGATTGTTCTCGCCGCTTTAACCTGATCATCAAGGTACCTGAAACGTTATCATGAAAATAAGTCGCTGGACGTCAAAGCTAGAGCACACGCCTTCAACGAATGCAAGAAAATCAAGGCTATCGCTAAGATGATCGAGCAGGTACGCGTGTTTTCATGATTTCTCTCGACAACTAACGACTCTCGCTTTAGTATAGAGGCTTCTAAAGAGGGTATCCCCGGGAACGACGAGCACATACGGGCTGTACTGCGACGAATGAATTAATCAAGCTATTGGCAGAAGACCCATTCAAACCTTCCTGTTTCCAAACATGACCACCATCAGTGAGGTAAAATCGCCATGGAGTCAAATGCTTGCTCTCCCGAAGCCAATGGCTTCCTCTGTCGAACGCCCTGTTATCTGCGTCTCGTTTGACTCTCAGGGGCTCCTGTGAAAGGCCTCGACGTCATCACACTTGACCCCTGACCTTGCACACCATCCGAGCCTCGCCGACTGGGTTTTCTGCATCACAGTACCCCAGCGCGAGGTATAGAAGTCGGAAAGGAGGACTGAGATGTATCCAACCACTCTTCTTCTCTCAATACACCATGTCTGACATATCTCAAACACATTCCCTCCCCGTAGAAGACCGAAGGACACCAGACTCCGAAAATCACAGCATCAAACTCCAATCAGTAGCGGACACTCGATGTCATGAACTCGAGTACAGAGCTCGCGCCGCGAGGGCGGTTGTTAGGAAGCTTGATATGCGGTTTCTGCCAACAATTTCGCTGATAATCGCGATGAACTATATCGATGTATACTATTCCGACGCACGTTCGCCAGCTCGTTCTGAAGGTTGCCTTTCTCAGCGGTCCGCGATTACATCCGCTCGCCTCCAGGGCCTGGAAGAAGATCTTCACCTCACAGGTTTGAAAAACTCCATTTCTGTAACGTCTTGATGGTTGGTGATGATCGGCAGACAACCAATATTCAATTCTACTTGCAACCTTCTTCGCAACATACTGTCCTCTTCAAATCCCGTCCAATATGGTGAGCGAAGCTTGCGATTTGGACCATTTGCAGATATGGTGCTGACGCCCCCGATAGCTGCTGAATCACGTCTCTCGGTTAGCCTCTTCGCTATCTCGAAGCCACAATTGACACAATTGGACAACAGACCTTCATTTTACATCGGAATCTGCGTGGTCTTCTGGGGAATAACGAGTGCTGTTGCTGGCGTTGGTACAGTGACATTGAGAACGTACTCCCGCTGACAATATTAAACTAAGATCACCCACAACTTCGCTGGCTTGTTTGTTTGCCGTTTGCTCACTGGCCTCCCTCAGGTTTGTGACGTCCTTGTTGTCTCTTGAAATTATATTAAACGTAAGGGTGGTCCGTCAGGCCGCCTGCTATCCTGGATGCGTGTTCCTTCTTTCCAGGTTTGTGCATCAGAGTTTCATGTGGGCTCGTCTAAAGATGCGTCTTCTTCCAGCTGGTATACGCGCAAGGTAGTCATGGACACCCCGCTTCCTCAAGTAGACCCGAAACTCACATGTGCATCAGGAACTTGCATTTCGAGCCTCTGCGTTGACTACGGGCTTTCTTCTTTCAAATGCATTCGGAGGTGTTAGTTTGGGCAGATCTCTACATGGTTCGATTGACTTACATCACATTTTCAAGTTGATTGCTGCAGGAATTCTGTCTCGTATGGACAACGTGCTTGGGATTACAGCTTGGCGTTGGTGGGATCTGGAAACTTCTCTTCGGACTTGTTAGTTGTGATTGACTTCCGCTTCCAGACTCTTTCTCATCGAGGTAACGATTTGTTCTTGTCAGACCCAGTCACCATTGGATATCAATTTCAACCTAGGGGTCCATTACTGTCTTGATTGGTTTGCAAGCGATGTTTGTTCGTCTTTCTAATATGGAGCAAGGCATCTGAATAAACGTTCGCAGGTGGCTCCTGCCAGATTTTGTATGCCCACACTTGAAAGCGGAACTCCTCCTGACAAGCGTTTTAGCCTCACAATACAAGATGGCTATCTCCGGCAGAGCGTCAGCTTGCTCAAGCCCGTCTTCTTGAAGATGTAGGCGAGGCCGATGTGAATGGCCGCAACGACGGGCACGTATAACTCACTACGGGTTTGGAGCGTTCGACTGAAATCTACCAGCGTGTGGACCGGGTTATTCCTCGCTCTCAAGGAACCGAAAATTTACCTCTTTTCCTTCATGCTGTTCACAGTCTACGCCGGGCTGGGCTGTGTAACATTCTTTCCGACGTAGGTTTTGTCAGTTCTCGTTGAGGCCATCTGACCCCTTAGATCAGGTTGACGGCAACACTCGGATTCTCAACCACCGTCACGTTGCTTTTGACAGTGTAAGAAAATGAGAGTCTTTTCGCGTGACCTTGACTCGTTAACTTCTTGCGAAGGCCTCCGTGGATGCTTTCTACACTTATCTGCATCATCAACACCAGACATGCAGGTTTGTGGCTTGAAATAGACATAGTTGCGACATTCAAGCCTCACACCGGACCAAAATTCCCAGATATCAGCAATGAACGTTTCTTCCATATCTCGGGGTGTTTCCTTCTTGTGATTTTTGGTTACATCGTCGCAGCCTCGACTATGTCAACATGGGCGCGATATTTCTCGTTATTTTTGATGGCGAGTGGATTTGGTGGTATGTATATCTTTGTTCAAGGTAGAAAATGTTTTATGATTTCGTTTGCACAGCGAACGGACTGATACTAGCGTGGCTGAGTAACAGCGTTCCACGGCCACCATCAAAACGCGCTGCCAGCATCGGGATTGTAAATGGCATTGGAAACCTAGGTTATATGTACGCACCACACCTTTCCCGTTGAGTTCGTGATGACGGACGTTCGCAGAGCAAGCTCTTTCGCGTGGAAAGATACCTGGGGACCGCGTTATCGACAATCTTTCCTTCTCTCTATCGTTTGCCTTTTTGCGACCATCGCAACTGGTTTGGGTAGGATGCTTTATGCCCCCCCATTCCTTCCCAGAGCGCTCAAATTTTGGACAGTAATCAGGATTCACCTGAAAGGCGAAAATCGTCGATTGGGGGTGTTGAATGAAGGTAACACAAACCCAAATAGCAAGTCGGTGGATAGAGATGAAAAGGGGGGAAACAAAAGAGGAGAATTTCGCTACATATACTAAGGGAAGAAAGCGGGATGAAGCAGAATCCCACCTTTGTTTTCGCCACAACGCGACAATGCGATTTTATTGCAACAGTTTCTGGACAGCTTCGAATTTCAATAAAAATTGCCTTTTTCTGTCAGTCTTGGCAAGGCGTGATGGACAGACCTCGGACACCTTGTTGACCGCATCCATCAACATCAAAAGACCGAACGCATGAGGTGCTGATGAAGGGTTAGTGCTGTCCGGAACCAAGCTGCTGGATTGTTTTGGGCAATCGTTTTGAGCTTGTTGCTGTGATCATCTTCCAGACGATTATTCTGCTTGTTTTACAAGGCGGTTTTTGACTTGCAGACTCTTTGCATAGTTCCTGAGATGATCTTTCAACGCCCGTATGTCTTAACTTGGCCTCAGCCTACATCTTGCTTGATTGGCTGATTTTACTGAGCCAGATTTGA
>CEMH01204422.1:16979-30102 GCA_001179725.1 Macrocystidia cucumis | reverse complement strand
TTTTATTGAAATTCGAAGCTGTCCAGAAACTGTTGCAATACGATTTGTTTATGTTTTTCGTTTGTTTTGTTGTTTGTTTGCCTCACCATGAACGTTTGAACCGTGATACTCAGGCTGCTTTCAACATCATGTCAATTATTAAACGCACTTGTACATCCCAATCAGCCCTCACAGGGCTCACAGACTTGGCTTCGAAAGACTGCTCACCGGGAAGCCACATGAGGTCCGAATCCTGAGTACTGAGCCTTGGACGGAATGCGCCCTTTTGATGCTCCAACAACTCCTTCGTTCTTCTCCATTGATAGGGATGGGTCCGCGATTGATTCTGACCCGAACCAGCAAGCCCCTCCGCCAGAAATATTTGCAGAGGCGGTTCAATCGAAGCTCCAGCTTCGATAAAGCTTGCTAGGTGAAAGCTTTCACCCAAATACCCACACAGCTGGTTCTCCCCTTTGACCGAAGAAAGTAATTTTCACATATAAAAAGCATGGCTGTCGACCTTGACAAGACATCCCCCATTCGATGCCAGCCTCAACTACAGTAGACCGCAGTGATGTTCTTCACGAAAAAGGTTCACAGGATTTACGACTCGTTCCATCGTCAAGCCAAAGCAGCAATGCCGAATTTGCTCTTCTTCGGAAGATAGACCGCAGATTCCTTCCAATCCTTGCTCTCCTTCATTTCATGAACGCGATTGATGTGGGTGACATGTACATGTAAATCCCCCGTTCTGATGTCCTCTTTTCCAGCGCTCCGCCATAGCATCTGCGAGAATTCAAGGGCTGGAAGCTGATCTCCACTTGTCTAGTACAACTCTTTCACATTTCACGTCATTGGTATTCTCATAAAACATCGACAGGTAGTCAATACTCTGCAGTTTTGGCAATTCTCTTCGCTTCTTTCTGCCCAGCACAGATCCCTGCAAATATTGTGCGTCTTGTCCTTCCCTCTTAGAGATTTATACTCACAGCTCGCCATAGATTCTAGGCCGCATGAACCGGTATACTGTTTCAACATATTAGTTGGCGATTAATGAATGCGGTTGTAGGCCCTCGCTGTTCATCGGTGCATGCGCTGTTGCCTGGGGACTCACCAGTGCACTATCAGGCGTACTATCTCTTTGATCTTGCAACTTACATCTCGCTGATACCTGGGATAGGTAACTCATGGTTTCGGCGGGCTTCTGGCCTGTCGGTTCTTCATCGGTTTTCCTGAGGTGAGGGTTGCCGGCGCTCGACTGACCAGCGAACTTATGTCGCACCCAGGCTGCCTTTCAACCAGCGTCGACTTACTTACTATCTCGGTTGGTATCTCGTTTGCATGGGTAAATTTCACAAATACAACGCATTTGACCGGCTGCATCCCAGATGGTATACTCGCAAAGTGAGTGTATGTCGCCCGACACGGACACGGGAACTCATTCGTTCAGGAGCTCGGATACCGTGCATCACTTTTATATTTTGCTGGATTCATTTCTAGCGCTATTGGAAATGTAAGCCCCGTTTTCTCTGCATTCTTGTTTTCTTATTTTGGATAGCTGCTTGCCGCTGCAAATTTTGAATCTTTGGATAACACCATGGGTATCCGAGCATGGAGGTGGTGCGTGAAATGTCTTTCTTGTTGCGGTCTCTCGAAAAATCTATCATCATGTTTTAGGTTGTTTCTCATCGAGGTTCGATGACACTCGGTGAATGTGTTTTGCATACCAACTCTCTTTTCAGGGGTCTATCACCATCGTCGTCGGACTGAATGCACTGTAAGCAAGACCTCGAGAAATCGTACTACTTAATTCATAGACGACATAGGTGGCTTTTACCCGATACGGTATGAAAGCCCCCCTTCCAAACCCATTTTCTGAAGAGCAGGTAATAGCCCCACAACACACGTTGGCTTTCTGTAGAAGAAAGCCGTTTAGCCCGCGTTAGGCAGGCTCGGGATGTTGGGGAGGCGGACGCGCATGGGCGGAATGAATTGTCGGGATCGCTTTTTGATAATCTTCTTGACACTCCAGCTGACAAGCCTTCAAGAACGTTGGAAGGTTTCAAACTTGCTATCCAAGACCCTAAAGTGTATCTGCTGGCCTCCCACGGATTTTTTGTCGCGATTGGCTCTGGTTTCTCAAGTTTCTTTCCAACGTGAGCAGGAAAGGTCTCTTCACATAAAAAAAGCTAACGAAACCCAGCTTGACAGCGACGCTGGGATTTTCACCCACTATAACTCTGCTCATTGCAGCGTAAGTCCTCTCTTTCAAGCTGACTCGACTTCCTGATCAGCCACCGACAGGCCCCCTTACGTTTTCACAGCGGTTGCGTGTGTTTTCAACGCCCGCCATGCCGGTACGTGTGTTGAGCTCACTTCGTTATCTTTTGACTGACAGCCCTGCTCCACGAGGCTAGATAAGACCGGAGAGCGCTTCTTTCATGTCATTCTATGGTCGTTGCTGGCCGTTGTTGGTTACGTTATCGCTCTCACAGCGTCGAATACATGGGTCCGCTACTGCTCTTTATTTTTCATGACCATCGGATTAACGGGTGAGGAAACACTTGCTTCCGCTTGTAAATCGTCACTTACAATGGTTCACCTCAGGTAACCCATTGTTTTCAGTATGGGTTAGCAACAGTATACCAAGGCCACCGAGTAAACGCGCTGCGAGTATCGGTATCGCAGGGGCTATGTCCAGCCTTGGTAGCCTGTGTGACGATAGCCTTTTTGACCCCGTTCATTCTTGACGTGTTCTTATTTAGAGCAAACTCCTTCATCTGGGATGAGAGATGGTCCCCACACTATCAGCCCCCGTTTATAATCTGTACTCTGTTTTTGATCATTAGTGTTGGTATCGCGTCGGGTGCGTATTCACCCCCCGAATTTCACTGTGGATATTGAACATCTGGTGTTAGCCTTGCGAGTACAATTGATCCAGGCAAACAGACGATTGGCCAGTCGTTTCGACGAGGATATGGACGCTGAGGCAGAGCAACGTGTAAAGGAGGCTGCACAGCTAGAAGGAATCACGTTCGAAGAGGCGCTAGCGAAAAAACGAGAATTCAGGTACCTGTATTGAAGGAAGGACAAGGATAGATATACAAAGGCAACAAATTGACATTCGCGAAGTGGAAATGACCAAAATAAATTGGGTCAAACCTATTGTTCAAATAAAGTTTGCTTTTGATAAAGATACAACAGTGCGCGCTGTTCAGGTTTATCTCCAAGTGTCGTTTTCGGTGAACGAGCCAGATGCAGGCGTCGTGAGCTGCATATTTGGATCCGACTCCCAGGTAACTGCCCCGTTGAACTTGCGAATATACTTGTACTGCAATGCCGTATTGGCGGGCACGTTCACAGTTACTGTGCGAATGGTTGAGCAGGGGTAGATATCTCATGGATATGGAAAACGTACCACTCCAGATGGGGTAGTTGGCAGCTGAGAGAGCGATAGCGTTGTCCGGTGACCAATTCATCAAGGCATCGACAGAGCCGGTCAGAAATATGTTCTCTGCGGGCGAAGTAAGTCAATCAACCACGATCTCAAGTGGGCCGCACTGACCTCCAAACACGGTGGTGGCTTGAACGTTGAAGGTGACAGCTACAGTCCCACCAGCCGTGCCCCTTGAGCAAGTGGATGGAACGACAAGGCCTTTGGCACCCCAACTTGCAGGGACCACTCCGTTCGAAGCATCATTTGCGGTAAGAAGTGACGCGTAGCTCCAGGTCAGGTCCACAGCACTCAAAGGCGAACCATTGTCTTTGCTGAATTGTTCTGCGAGACCACCGTTGGAAGGGGTAAACTGCCCGACGACGGAAACGAAGCTATCGGCATATGTCCGAATCGCAGAGGTGAGGGTCGTAAAGATAGACGAGGAGGAGGTATATGTTCCCGTCGCAACTCCAGGAATAAATACGGAGAAGAACGGTTGGGAAGTAGCGGTCACGGTCAACGAGGCTTGTTGCTTCCAAACAATGAGTGCGTCGTAGAGTTGTTCCGCAACTGCAAGCGTTGTCAAATACCAGGGCTAACATGTGCAACGTCAGATTGTTGGATTTCATCGAGTTTATTTATGAAGCGTACATTCCCACCCATGTAGACATCCTCAGGGTACCTCCCAGTCGCCAGCCCTTGAGTTGCGCTCTTCCCAGAATTGATCGAATAGAACTTGAATGCATTCACGTAGGTAAGAAGGTTCAACAAGGCCCTATCCGAGCATGGCTGGAAGGTGGCGGAATCACAGCCTGCTGCTGCGTCGAATGTGTGGATGCTTGCGAGGACTGTGTTGGAATCTTTTCCCGAACGACCACCACCCGTATTTGCAGTCATAAACCCGGCGCTGTTCCAGTAAGACTGAGAAGGTTTAGAGGTCAGTCCAGCTAATCTGGCTGGGGTGGAAGATGTAGCTGTACCTGTTGGAAGCAAAGAACGTTGGCGGCTTGAGCAGTATACCCTGAAGCTACGGAAGCCTGGCCTAGAGCCGTGGCCAGTGCAGCACCCTGACGGAGAGACCGGTGCTGTACCGCGGTGGTGAAAAACGACGAAGAATTGATTTCTTCCCAGAGATCGAACCTATGGGTGTCCATGAGGATGGTGTGGCCAGGTGAGAAGAGAGACATACCCTGTCTGATTCCAGTTTGCGGCAACATAGTCAAGATCGAGTTTGATGATGGGCCACAGCGAGTTTGCAACGTATGTGCTGTTGTTCTGACTGATCAAGAAATTGGCCCAGGTAATAAGGGCGTTTGCTCTGAGTGCAGGGCCATCTCGAAAAGGGGTGTCAATTCACAAGTTCCTCGTCGAAAGCAAACGAAGAAGCTACCTCTCTGAGGGCGCCTGACAGTAATTGATTGTAGTTAAGATCAGTAAAGGCGTGTAGAAAATTGGATAAAGTCTCCTACCCCCATGAGCCAGTAAAAGCAGACAAATCTATGTTAAACTTCGGTTCTCCAAGCCCTCCAGTGCTAACAGTGCCGGAGGGGTTAGAGACTTGCTGAAGTACTTTCTGAGCGTTAACGTAGTTGTCGATTTGGGGACGCAATGTGTTGTCTTGGCCGAGGGTAAATCTAGGTGACCGTCAGAGCTGTGATATGCCCGGATGACCTGAAGTTCTGAACATACTGGTTGATGATAGTCTGGAAGACCAGCGCAGAGTCTCGCGTCCAAGTGAAGAGATAGTCCGGGTTTGTCGTTGACGGCGAAGCAATAACGACACCAGCCTTAGCACCAGAAGATTTGGAACCACTTGGTCCGATGTTGGCCAAGAGACCAGCCTTCGCTATGGGTGTCTCGAGGGTGAAGAACGAGAGTGCGCTGGACTGAGCGGACACGATCGTGGACAGAAGGGAAATGACAGGTAGAAAGCGCATATTGGTATTGTGATTAAAGTATCAGTCGACCCCAAGTTTAAATAGGCGGTGGGGTATGGTCCGAAAAGCGTTGGCAGTGTGGGGTTCCATATGGCGCGCAACCTTGTGTAGAAGATGATGCTTCCTTGTCACCATGAAGGTACGCATGGCAAAGGTGGTCATTCCGGGGCAATTTTCGGTGTACCACCCCAACAGAATCAGCTGCAAATCGTCGGGGGTAGTAAAATCATCGATATCTCGGAAAACAAAGCGGCCTTCCCGATTGGGTATTCTACTCTGATGGATAGAGCATTGTCATTGCATTTGCTTCCGTTTCATACGATTACTTGAGTATCGAGAACATTGCGTTGCCGAGCTACGGAAGCCGGAACCTATCCACCCCAAATAGACTAAAACATCACAGGATCACTTCTCCTCGTGATAATTCTTGTTTCCGCTTCTGAACCCATTCATCGACACGAACTTTGTCGACCTCCACTCCATGAGAAGCTTTCAGATGACGACGTACATCATAGGCGCGCGAGAAAAGAAAGGCACATTTCGGTTTTGGGTTTTCGGACCCGATTTCAGTTGTGACGCCAAGTTCGTCCAAACTCGGATGGGGGCATTGAACCATTCGACCAGTGCTGAGTTTAGCAAGGCCGTCTTGGATGTACGAGCTTCCGGTGATTGTTCCCACATCATAAACCGCTTCTGCATCGACGAGGACCTCCCGAGTGGTACTCGTAGACCCGTCAAGTTTCGGAGCGTCGTGTACTTTTGTAGTATGCCGCTGGAGGAGATGGCGGTAACCGAAGGTTTGGTTACACCCATCTAACCCACAAGCAAAATCACGTTTGCCAAGGTGTGTGACGTTGCTATGAACAGTTAAAGACTTTTTCTGGGAGAAGCAATGAGTACGGGAATGAAACTGCGAAATACGGACTGACAGATTTGAAATCTTTCCCACAGCCGTCGACGGCACATATCCAGTCTCGTCCCATTTCACCACCTCGGCGCCTTTTTGCAGGCCTGGAGAAAGGCCCTTCGTCGTCAGTGATTTCGGCTTGGTTGTTGTCGAGGTCTTCCTCGGCATCTCGTTGCTCGTGCAGTTTTTGATGGGCACGAAGACCCTTTTGCGAAGCGAAAGTTCGCCCGTCACATGAGCGATGATGGCACTGGGGTGGATGTACGGTCCTGATGTGATGTTGAAGCGCAGTCCATGTAGAGAAGTATGTCGGCTTGTCATCGTGTGGGCTAGGAAGGCAGGTGGGGCGCACACATGTGTAGCGGTTGTCTAATTTGGGAAAGATGAGGACTTGCACGCTGTGTGAAAAGGGTCAACAAACCTTGGTGAACTTTAAGGTGTGTTTTGAGATGCTGATTGGTGTCGAAAGATCTCGAGCATCCGTCTTCGGTACATGGAAAAGGTTTTGTTCCCGGAGGGGAGTGTTTTTCGCAAATGTGGGCACGAAGCTGATTGTGCTTCACGAAAGCGTGTGTACAGCCGGCTTCAGAGCACTACGGCGATTGTCAGAGCACATCTAATTATGTTAAGAACTAGAGGGTGCTTACTAGGTACTTTTTTGCACCTTTGTGCCATTCTTGATGAACACGCAGGTGCTGCGTGGTCCAAAAACGTTTGCCACATTCCGTTTCTGGGCAAACCAACGGTTTTTGCGATTCAGGTAAGTGTACGCGCGCGTGTGCTTGAAGGTGAGATTCTCGCAAGAACGCCTTTTCGCAGGAGGAACAAGTAAAAGGCCGCTGTGATGTGGAACTATGAGGTGAAGAAAACGATGGATGCCCTGTAGTGTGAAACTCACCTCTCCTGTATGTGACCGAATGTGCTCCACAAGTCGAGCTGGTTTGGTGTATGACTTTCCACACCCCACTGAGGTGCACAGATATCGTTGAAAGGACCTTGAAGAGCTGGCTATCGAGTTTTGTGCACGAGGTGGAGTATCAGACTCCGAGTCGGATTGAAAGTCGTCTGAGTGTGAGCTTTCAGCACTATTCTCTGCTTCTGAACTAGAAGTAAGGTGTAAAACGAGATTATTTCTATCAACGGCGTCAATGCTACGCTTTCCGAGCACAGTGCTCGTCGAAGTTTGGGTTAAATCCATTTTGGGGAAATATTCGATCACGTAAGCCACGTTCCAACTTCTTGATCGGGTTATGTCAGCGATCGGTCGTCGATCCCGAACCACATCAGCCTGCGGTTGCGGTTGGACCAGGCTAAGGACTGTTTCCGGCAGTAAACTCGTTGGCCTGGCCTCGATAACTCATGTAGCTCAAAGCAAGTCAGCCACATCACACTCTTTACCTTCAACGAGAAACAAATGTCCTTTCCTTTTTATGTTTTTCGGCGACTTGTCTTCGGTATGCAGTTTTTCCAAATTTCTGTAAAGGCGTTCCTCCAAACTGAGAAGGACTTCGCATGGCGCGCTATCAGCACTCATCGGAGTTATAGCACTCGCTACCATGCCTTTATCAGCTTTTGTTGCGTCTTCAGTGACCGGCCAGCTACACACTACATGGATAATCGGTTGCATTCAGGCAGCAACTCTTCTTCGAACATTATGGTCGTGCGTTATTGCTATTCATATTCATTCGTCATTCTGACTTCTCGTGTCCCAAGTGTCTTGCGAAAACCCCTTCTCAAACGCGGTCATCCAGTTTCCTCTGAGTTGGCAAGCACCTTTGTCCTTTTGCCTTTCCAACTTGGTTCGTCTTCCTTTCTTCTAAATCCTACGTTTTACACCTAACGACTTGAACAGTCTTGGCTTTGCTGTTATATACCATTACTGTGGACACTGAGACTGACAGTAAAAGGCAGGCTTTCCTCGTATTGAGGGCCTTAATCTTTGTACACGCCGCAATTCGTGAGTGTGATCCCTCAGTCACTCATTGTGCACTCTCCTGACTACAGTGTTTGGAAGATCTGACCTACGCACTATCCTTACTGGTCGTGAGCTGCCTCACATTTTTCGCCTTCGATAAAAGCATATGGCATCGTGACATCGATTCCACTCCTTCTCCGTTCCCGATACCCACCATTCTCTCCTTCATTTTTTCCACCACTCCACCCTCCCAAAGTCCCGTCGATACTTCTTCCTTCAGTCCATACATTCACTCGGCACATGGAGGTTCTTCGCCTTCTACGTTCTGCGCTCCTGGGTGTAGTTGCGAAAACAAACCTCCCCATTTACAATCGCCCAGATCAGCGACCCAGACTTCCTTACTCGCGCCAAGCTCACAAACTTCGCTGCAACCCTCATGGACTTCACGTTCTCTGCCACATACCTTGATTCGAGTTCCAGACGCAGCTGAAAGGCGTTCATCTATTATCGTCGCATTTGATGTATAACTTCACCAACCACTACTTATTCATTCGTACACGTCTGAGATCAAGCAATGGTAAATACAAGCGGCGAAAAGCGATAACGTAAGATGTCCAGTCTGCAACGTCATCTGAGCGTTAGGCGTTCTTGGGACCATCCAAATGATCTCGCGGGACGTTTCAACGGTCGAGTCAGCGCACGCAATGCAACCTCCACTTCGGCTTTCACGACTTTCAGCGTAAAAGGGTCATCATGGACATTCCTCAACGTCGACATGATTTCTTCGTGACCTTTCAAGGCAGTTTGACCAGCGTCTGCAAAATAAAGGGGTGGATGACGTCAGCATTGAACGCCCAATGATTGCATTGCACACTTGGCTGACCATTTGACGCGAGAGCGGCCAAACATTGAGCCACAGAACCGCGTGCGCCCGTCGGACCAGATGCAAGGGTCGTGGCCAGATGTGTTAGAAGTTCACTTTGTGAAAGAAAAGATTGTTTCATTTGATCTGCAGAAACGTCGTGAAAAACGGGAAAATTTGTAGAAAAAAAGAAGAGCAGACACACCATCAGCCAGCTGTGCAACGACGGCCAGGCACCTCGTAGCGTGGATAACAGCTTGGGGACTCTCCAAATTGGGGTTCGCGAGAGCCAACAGCAGGCTCGGTCGATACGTGATATCAGAAAGCCATCCCCAAGTGTTTAACGCAGAACTCTGACGAGATACTTGCGCGAGGTCACCACACAAGTGTCTCAAACACGCTGCAGCTCGCTCCTGCGCCGGTGGGTGGTAAAATAGTTCTTCCAAACCCAACAGAAACCCTTGTCGGTCGTGGCGAACGGGAAGTGCATCGAGTGGTGTGTCTGCGTCCATACCTAGCGTAACAATTGAGTAGCGGACGAAGACAGAAATCAAGAACGTACAGTGATGGATAATTCGTATGAAGGCAGCCAGCGCGTACTCTCGCGCTTCTGGAGCTCCAGAAAATAGTACAACCTTGAGTGCGTATGGTAATCCACGTTGAGTAAAGATGCAGTTTACTCCAAAAGCTGCAATTGCTGAAAGTAAGCACCGAGGCAGAAGAGGAGGCCCCCGGTCCTTACCTGTGTGGCAGAGATTTCGACAGCAGGCAGCAGTGTACTTTTGCACAGTGGGAGACTCGTGGGTAAGAAGCCGGGAAAAGTTGGCGATAACTGAGGGTGTTGCAATGAGGACTTTCTGACCAGTCTCTGGAAATGAGGCACACATAATGGTAGGTGTTATGAGAATGACTAATAGAGAGAGCGTCCTACCAGTGTACGTCATCAGCTGAAAGAAACGCATAGCTTGCTCCACCTCTGACGCTGTTCCAGCCTTGAGAAGGTCACCAATTGTATTCACGATGTTTGGCTGTCTCGCCATTATCTCCTGGGATGAAGCTTTCACGGACGCACGTCAAAACACATGTTCCAAAAGTACATTTGACTTAACTTGTGCTAGACATGTTGGCGAGGCAGCGAACTGCGTTCTGAACAGCGTCAGCGGTTCCATGCGAAATAAGATTCAGCAGGGTTGGCGTCATGTCGTGATCTGCTAGAAGAACCCTTCGGCCTTCCTCTGAGGCGTTCAATGGATCAGGATCTCGATGATACATGGGAAATATGAGCGAACCGTTACAAGACAAGCAGACAAGGGTCTTTACTGCCTGTTCTTTCTCCTGCGGGAGCGACCATGTGGAAAGCATGTTTCTCAATGCTTGGATAATGCCAGGTTGAAGTAACAACTTGCACTGAGCCGTGTCTGTTCCGATGGCCGCTTGTCAACACATCCCGCGTACACGGAGAAAGTGGCTTACCTAGTCGGATTGAAGCAATACGTCCCAAGCAGCGAGCAACATCTGTCTTTGCAACAGAAGACCCATACCAGAGCAAGGAAACGAGGGGAGGGAAGAGCCTTGGAAACCCTAAAACGGTCGTTTTTCCTGCGCCTTATGTCGTCATCAACGTCAAGTGGGTTCCACGTAAACACTGCGTAAACCGACCGTCCCATGCCAGGTTCACCAGGCATGAAATTGTCTTCTCCTTTGCGTCCGAAGAGCCATTGGTAAGCAGTCCTACAAATTCTTCAAAATAGGATGCCTGTGCGCAAATTGCTGCTCGTCCTTCCTCTAGAAGAACTAAAATGTGAATGGGTTTGCAACTTGGCGTGACAAAGCTATAGCTTGCCAGAGTGCGTGAGAATCTCAATCGCTTCCAAGCATCGAATCTTTTCGGACACAAGCAAGGAGTTCACGAGCTGTTCAGATAACACCTGCGCTTGAACGGTCTTGTCTGCTGGTCTGTCAGCAAGTGGAGAGAACGACGGGGATATCAACGGACCATTCGAATTGTTTATTGCGCTGTCGTTAATGACCAATGTTTCCATTGAAGGAAGTAACACAGATGGAAGTGCTGTCGGACAATGCGTTACTTGGCAAGATGCCGCGGGGAAAGCAAGACCACCCACTCGGGGAGGGTACTGTCAAATTCGTGATAGGCTCTGTAAGGAACTTTGAGCTCCGTTCTAGCTGAACGGGTTGATTGAACGATAACTCTGTCATCGGAGTGGGAGGTACGTTGAACGCCATGTTGGCTGTGATGGTGTAAGTCATTTTACAACCCTTCCTTATAGAGTACAGAAAGCTTACGGCAACCGATGAGAGGTTTTAAACGGATGTGAATAACATCAAACCCAGGCCGTACGGTCGTTTCGGGGTCCCAACATTGTTGGATCAGTCCCCAAAGTAGATCGCTTTCCATTAAGGGTGGCCTTTGTGGTCGTTCTTGTTTGTCGACGACTTTCCTCACCAAAGCACGGTCGGGAACTTGACTGAAAGGAACCTGGCCCGTAAACAACTCCCACGCTGTGATGGCAAAGCTATAAACGTCAGAGGGTTTGCCTGGGAGCTCGCCGTCAAGTCGCTCTGGCGCCATCCACCGCAAAGTCCCCTCACGCGTAGGGTTCGACGACCTGATATTGCTTCGGCGGGAAGAAACTTGATCCTGAAACTGTGAAAGCCCAAAATCAGCCAGAAGGGCTGTACCGTCATCTGCAATCAAAACGTTTGACTCAAGTCGTTGCAATCCCATGAGCCCAGATGCCAGTCCAAAAAATAAAATCATACCGCTTTAAGATCCGCATGGATGATCCCCTGAATGTGAAGGTAGTTCATACCCAGAGCAATCTCGTCAAGCTGAATCGGCGTGGGACCATCAGCGCTCGATCTGTGCGGGAGACGTGGGTACTTACGAGTAAGACCCGGTTCGCATGCGGCGATGCACGAAGGTATTCCAGCGCACTTCCGTAAGAGCAGAGTTTCGTTACCATAAAAGGCTGTCGAGTTCTCTCAGCGTTTGGATCGTGACATTACACCGAAACGCACTTGCGACGCCTCGAGACAAGCGCAGTAGAAAGGCAGAACATTTGGGTGTGTCAATTGTGACCTGGCGGCATCCAAATTGTCAGGGGAAGCCATCGGTCAATAGCTGACTTTCCGAATGGGATGAGAGCAGTCACCAGATGTTGATTTCGCGACGGATATCCTTACAGTACCACTTATGTGTAAAACTGAATATGGTCGAATGGTCATTGTAGTCACCTTTAAGTCGCCTGCCGTCAACCCGCGGGCATCCTCCCAATGCATCTCCTTTACGGCAACAACCTAAATGCGACCGCAAGGTCCATTAGACATTGTAGGACCTAAGACGGGCAGGCAGGCAGACAACCCACTTGACCGTTCCATTCCCCGCGATATATCTTTCCGAATCCTCCTCGTCCGATACATGATTGCTCGTCATTTCGATCGAATGTGACTTCAAGGCTAGTTACACTCCACCTTGGAATATCGATAGGAGACGAATGGTTGGAGAGCCGCTGCAAAGCCATTGAAGCAGCGCGGGCGAATGCGTCTGTTGGCCTTTCGTCTGGGGATGGGTTTCTAGTAGAGAGATTCTGTACGTGCTGAGCAAAGATATGTGCCTCGGTCAGTCGATGATCTAGTGGCAAGTGGGGATTTGCTACTTTGGTAAGGGCGACGACAAGCTCTTGCAATTGACGCCGTTCCCTCCCATCATTCTGAAGGGCATCAAGAATCTTTTGATCACTCTCTGCAATTGCCTGGAGATAAGACACTAAATCCAAGTGATCTCGTTCACGAGCAGCGGCGAGATCGATCTGAAGCTGCTGTGAAGCAAGGTGTGCCGAGATCTATTGCCAGATGTCATGAGAGCGGGAAACAATGCAAGATGAGTGCGTACATTGAACTTGGAACATGCAAAAGCTACTGCTTCTTCCGCGTCAGACAAGTGCATGGCGATGCTGTCCTGATGCAACAACCTCCAGGCGAAATTCTTGCCACTGAGAAACGCCATTGCAGCCCGTACGCTTTCGCAAGCTCTTTTGATATCAGTGGTGAGCGAGCACCACCACAT
>CEMH01204422.1:0-16929 GCA_001179725.1 Macrocystidia cucumis | reverse complement strand
TTCTCCCTCATTACGTCCGTCAACTGGTTTGAATTGTTCGCTTTCACGACCTCTGCTAACAGCTCCTGACACCGATCGATGACGACCTTGCATTGGGCTTTTCGCTCTTGAATATCATTGTAAAAGTGCCATGCGAGGCCGATAGCGCCTCCAGCCGCCTCCAATAGTGTTGGAGCGCCGAATATGGCTAGGATTTCGGCCATAAAGATTTAGTAGTGATATGGTGAGACTAGATGAGGACTGAATGAAGTTGTGCATTGGTGCCCTGAATGAGCTGGGTTGTGAAATGCCAAAACGGATGGCGGACGGAGTGCACATGCCATTCCATAATGCCACTATCACAACGTAAACCGACTCGCCAAGATGAACACGCTCAAGAAGACTCGAACGCGTCTTCAAATTCGCAAACGGCGGCTGAAGTAACAAGCAGCACTGTAAAGCTGGTGGGTGGAGAGCGCCATATGTTCGACGTTGACTTTCAATACAAGTCTAACGTGTCACCAGAAGACTCCAAGTTCAACCAACTTTCCCAGACTCAGAGCAATATTCGCGACCATCATCGTACTCTTTAGTTCGTACCTCGTTCATCATTTCATCTCTCAATGCTTATGTATCTTCCATAGTCGGTCTGATATGTGGCTTATCTTTCTCACCAACGAGCATGAAAACAACTTTGCAAAATCGCTTCGACGCCACCGTGATGCAAGTTCCTGGTGTAAGCTTGCCAGAAGGCTTTGAATTTGAATGGGACCGTTTCCAGAGCAGCATCCCGGAAATCTGGAAGTTTTATAACGATGGACGTGAGTTTGAGGTTGGCGAGAAGATAAAAGCTCGAGGCTTGGACGCCAAGTACCCTGTCATCCTCATCCCTGGCATCATCTCAACCGTATGCATTTCCGGAATGCTCAACTCCCTCCGGCGTGTATCGTTGACGTTGTCTTGCTAGAACCTGGTGTCATGGTCAACCAAACCCGACTACAAGGGGTTTTTTCAGGATAGAATATGGGGTGGCCTCAATATGCTCTCTCAGGTCACATTCAGCAAAGAACAATGGATCGCTTCCATGATGCTCGACCCAGTGACGGGTCTTGACCCCCCAGATGTTAAAGTCAGAGCGGCGGAAGGGACCGATGCGGCAAGTAGTTTTATGCAAGGATATTGGATTTGGTATACTCTTCCCTGCCTCCCACCTACTCCCCTCGCTTACACTTTGACATCAAAAAGGTCCAAGATTATTGAAAACCTTGCGGTTGTCAACTACGACACGAATAACTTATATCTCGCTCCTTATGATTGGCGACTATCTTATTATAACCTTGAAGAACGCGATGGTTATTTTTCCAAATTGAAGAGTACAATTGAAAGCCTAACGTAGGTGCAGATGTCACCTCGTTTGTAACTCTTTAATCAACGCTATCTCGAGAAAACGGCAAAAACGAAAGGCGGTCATTGCTGCGCACTCTATGGGCTCAACGGTACCTGCTCCGCATGTTCATTTTACACCACCACTGACGTTTTCCTTCATTCAAGGTGTTACTTGTTAGTTCTCCAATTCGCTCTTCCCGTCTTATTCTGAAGAGCCCATTGATTTCAGTATTTGTTGGTACTTTCTCTCTTATGCACGGTTCTATCCGGAACTTGGTATTTTCAGTTTTAAATGGGTGGAATCGCCTGAACACGGGCGAGGTGGTCCCACTTGGGTTGAGGTTGGTGGTCCTATGCACTCATCTACATTTCCCTCGTATTGACCCCCATGTACCCGCAGGATCACATCGAGGCTTTTATTTCTATCGCCGGCACACATCTGGTTGGTCCTTTTTGCTCGCTTTTGATGTTTGCTTTTTTTGCTAACAAAGAATGACCAGGGAGTTGTAAGTGGTTCACCGTCAGATGTTCAACTAACTCCTAACCTCCATAAGACCAAATCGATGGCAGCTTTATTATCTGGTGAAATGAAAGACACCGTGCAGATGCATCCTGCAGGAGCTTATGGTATCTGCCCAACCTTTTTCTTCATTTTACTCCTACTGATTTCGTTGTTTTCTAGTACTTGAGCACTTTTTCTCCCGAAAAGAGCGCCGAAAGCTTTTTCGTAGTTGGGCGGGGAGTGCGAGCATGTGGCTAAAGGTAGGCCTCAAGGGCGGATCAACTCACTTGTGTATCCCTCTTTTCAACGCTTGATCAGGGCGGGGACGCGATTTGGGGCAACAGTACTCACGCACCTGACGACGCTCAAAATGCTACCCACACTTACGGAAACCTCATCAAGTTCAGGAATGCGAGTCACATCGACGCTGCAGGTTTCAAAGGGGGAAGTTTCAACTTAACGTCGTCAGAAGTCGGGGCGTGGATTCTGGAGCACACGCCTGTCTCGTTTCAGGTGTGTTGGAAACGATTCGCGTTTGTCCCAATTCAGTACTGACCTTGTGCGCACAGAAAATGATATTCACCAACTACTCTTTTGGGATTGAGCGAGACGAAGAAGCACTCGCTCGCAATGACCTAGACCACACAAAATGGTCCAATCCACTTGAAATCAGGTCCGTCCACCATCTGTCATTGACACGCCACCATATCCGTTCAACAAATACAGACTGCCATACGCCCCCTCGATGAAGATATATTGTGTTTACGGACACGGGAAAGAAACTGAGGTTTGTCCTTGTCTTGACTTCCATAACCCGATATTCATCTTTCCTTTCTAGCGTTCATACTGGTGCACCAGATTTTCGTACCTAGTTTTCGGTTTTGACTGAAGAACTGGGCTCTTTAGGTACTCGGAAGGGGCTAACGAAACCGATGTGAGTGCACTTGCGGAAAACGCCGAGTCGGAATGTCAGGCATCGCCTGGTTCTTCCTGTCGTCCCGCATCAAGTCCTCTCAATCCACCAATTACGAAACAAACCTGGATTGACTCTACATACTCGAATGACACCATTTACCCAAAGGTGCTTATCATCCTGCACACCTTCGTGACCAGTATTCCAACCAATGTTGAGCGTCTAGGTCCTGAACGGTGTCACCATAGGCGAAGGAGATGGTACCGTGAGCCTTCTCAGCCTTGGTGGAATGTGTGTAGAAGGATGGAAACGTCCAAGGTGGAATCCTGCCGGCATCAAGGTCATAACTGTTGAAGTGAGTAGATTCCCGTCCAATTCAGGGGGTTTGTTTTGATATACGCGTTTAGCTTCCACATCGACCGGTCGCAAGGATGCCCCGCGGAGGGGCGAATACGAGCGACCACGTGGATATCTTGGGGTCTACGGGTTTGAATGAGATCATCTTGAAAGTTGCCACGGGCGCCGCTCACGAGATCGAGAACGCATTCGTTTCGAACATTCGCGAATACGCCCAGAAAATACACTGGGATTGAAGAGATATAGTAGGACAGTGTGGGATGGGTCAGACGGTTGCTATGCGACAAACGCGGTTGTGTCATGGGTCGGGTTTAGGAAACAATGTTTGTAGATCCTTGACCAAGCCTTCCACAAATGCGAGATATTTTGTCAAAAGTCTCTCGAAGGATTGGACATCGCATTGTTTGAGGAACTCAAGGTAAAAAGTCTCAGATGTACACGAGTTACGCAACCCACGTCTGTCCTATGTCAACAACAGAGTAAACCTGGATGCATTGCGACACGACGTACTTTTGTTGACCAGATGCCCGAGCCCAGCAGGCGAAATCACGAAAGAAACGACAGCACGCTTGTTTGGAGTCGCTAATAGCAACTCTTTCTTCTGGTTTGAGGCTCTTCACGAAGGAACTGACCGGGTCGCCTTGATCGATACCAGAGAAAAGTTGATCAAACTTGCGAATGATTGCAGATACTGACAGGGGCTCCGCTGTCCAGGCCTGAAATATGTCCTGGCGTAGTCGTGGTCAGCCTGATACATGCGGAGAAGTACAGGTAGTTGGCGTACGATGCAACAACCTTGAGCCAGTAAAGTTATATAGACGCGACGCCACGACTGATCGCGATCAACGATAGTCTGTAGATGCTGTTCTTCTTCCTCAGTCAAGCAAATGGCAGACTTTGCGTTCTGGGTTTTGTAATAGGTATTCCAGGTGAGAGCGCGTTCTGCTATAGAGTGAGCACGTCGTCGATGACTCTCAACCCTCGCGATGTGGTTGAGCAGGCTGAAGAGGTCGCATGTTGCGAGGACTGGGTAAAGATGAGATTTGATGCCATAGACTATGATTGACAAATTAGGTCCGTGGTCCAAGGCAGGTGAGGAGATTATGTTCTGTTGAATATGCGCTGATGATCAGGAAGAAACGCTGCTGGTCAGAAGTTTGATTCAACCTTTGCCCAGGCATGAAACTGACTATAAATTTCTTTGTGATCGAGTAACGCCCTCGGGTTGTGATAATCAAAAGACACTAGCACATCTTCGAGTTGTTTTATAGCTGAGCGCAAAGAAGGTTTTGCTTCAGACTGAGCAGTAGACATTCAAGAGTCTCGACGCCGTCACTGGCCATGGTGAGGTTGTCACTGTGGCATGTCATTACGTCAGATGCTTACGTGAAAAGATCACGTGCATTCCAAGTTTCTGGGTCTTCATTGACATCAAGGTCCGCTCCGAGTGTGCCGAGGACCTCGGTAAACCCAAGGTTGATGTGTCCAGTCGCCTCATCCGTTCTTGCATTTTCGATGTGGTAACTTTCACCTTCTAATCTTTTACTTACGGAAAGTTTCAACACCACACAACCCGTCATTTCCAGACTTAAACCTCCGAGTCACACGCAGATGAGCGTTGATCAGTTCATCCGATTGATGTTAATGTTCTGACAAAAATCTGTTGACCAGAACAGTCTCCAAAAGATGGCCACTCAATGAACTCCGTTTGCTTCGGAGACACCCCTCAACATCGGACTCAAGGCGGCGCGGGGCAAACCATCTGGATCTCGTGAGTGGGGTAATAGTCTGCATCGCCTGCGCAGCTTGTGCAATGCCATAACGCGCATCTCCTCAAGGTCCCATTGCACAAATTGCATAATTCGGTCGCTTTCCCAGCCTGTAGTTATCTCCATCACCCATTTGAGCGTCTGTCATGCGACAGCAGCCAACTTGATATCGGCAGAAGCGCTTTTCTCAATTTCAGCGGAGTCTTCTTTCTCCACCACTGATCCAGATCGCTGAATGCGACATTCCGATCTGCGCTGAAAACCTTGATCTTCCGCTCTTTCTTAGCCTGCCCCGCTATCTTCGTTGTTCTCGTCAACTTGGCTTTCTCCTAATGAGTTTGCTTGGCCCACCTTTGTTTGTAATTCGAGCGCCCTGGTTCCTTATCTTTTCTTCTTCATTTGTCGCCCCACTCGTTCATGTGCTATCATTTGACGCATGGTCTGATCTTCGGCTTGCCCGCCTGACTCTTTGGTAGATCTTCGCCACCACGATGAGCACGTCAGTCTCTGTCGTCCTCCCTGTGGTGACAGGTGCCCAGAAACCCATGCTTTCCAAATAGTCGGCTCCCACGGATACCTTGAGCAGAGCACTTCTAATGATAGCGTATGCACGACATTTGAAATGGCTCATTGTTGACTGTTGACCTGAAAACGATGCTTCCGATCGTGCCTGTCACCTCCGTTCGCTCATTGAGAAGAGAAGCCATCGGTGCGTTTGAATTGTCGGCCATTACTCATAACACCTGCCGTCGGGCAGCTTGGCCGCTCTGCCTTAGTTGATGCATTCGCATTCACGACGCGGGGTGAGATCGATTACATCGGTTTGCGCGAGGAATATTGATCAAAATGAAAGTAAATGCGGACCAGATGTGTATCATGATCGATTCTGAAATCAGTTCTTCTCACCCACCCACGAATAGACGGACTATATTGACAACGCGATGGAGTTGAATGTTGGAAGGTCAAAGATTCAAATGGAGAACGACAGAAATGGCGTTAGGACTTCTTGCAGGGGCCGATACCTGGATATCCTTCATTTGCTGGTGTTTGGTGTTTCCATTCGCTTGTCAGGTCGATCTCCACTTTCCGTTTTGGCCGTTGGGGTTTAAACAGTATAAATTCAGCGGCTTTCTTTACCAGTCCCCCAACGTTCTCTAGCAATCCCGCTATCAAACAACATATATGGTTTCTCCTCCACAGGTATAATTTCACGTCGCGTCACCTGTTGGCTGGGCCTTAGTTTGACATATTTGTAGCACTCGCAGGTTCTCGTCATCGGTGGTGGCCCGTCTGGCTCTTATGCAGCCTCGGTATTGGCACGAGAAGGATTCGATGTCACTCTGTTTGAAGCCACAAAGTTTCCTCGGTCAGCCTACAGGTTACATGTTCATCTCTGGACGCTAATCTTCGAATCCTTACCATAGGTACCATATTGGCGAGAGCCTGATACCATCCGTTCGGCATTATCTTCGATTCATCGGTGCAGAAGAGAAACTAATTAATCATGGGTTCATGCACAAGGTGATGACGATCTCGGTGTCGAAAGGTGTTGGCCGTCTAATTTTCTACATTCAGCCGGGCGCTGCCATAAAGTTCAATCAGTACAAACGTGAAGGATGTTCGTAACACCTGTCATTATCAACGATTTTTTCTGGTTAATAGTTTTACCCTGCAGATACCGACTTTGTTGCGATCGGGCACAACAACAGCTCCTGGAACGTGGTGAGTTATGCGCCGATCACATTCGCAGTTACCGCGCTGATGACAGCATGAAAGGTCCGGTCTGAGTTTGATGAGCTCCTTTTGAACCATGCGCGTTCTCTTGGAGTTTCAGTCTATGAGCAGACCAAAGTTACGTCGGTGTCCTTCTCACCAACTGATCCCGATAAACCAGTTTCCGTCACGTGGACCCATACTCCTACATCGATTGACGGGGCACCCGCGGACATGTCCAAGACTATGACAGGGACGACCACCTTTGCTCACATGGTTGATGCTACCGGTCGTGCGGGTATCATGTCAACTGGGTATTTGAAAAATCGTCACTTCAATGCCTCCTTAAAGAATGTTGCTGTCTGGGGCTACTGGAAAAACGCTGGCAGCTACGGTGTCGGAACGAAAAAGGCAGGCGCCCCTTATTTCGAAGCTTTAGCTGGTACGTAGACGAGTCTGGACCCTATAGGTGTGATTCTGAAAACATGGTTTTTCAGATGAATCTGGCTGGGCTTGGTTCATTCCTCTCCATAACGGTACTACTTCCGTTGGAATCGTGATGAACCAGGAGGTGTACCTAAAAAATGGAAAGCTCCCCTTCCCACCATCTCCATTCGCGGCATCCGCCACCCCAAATCCGTCTAATTCCACAATGACTGCGCGTTACGTTTCCTGTCTGTCACTTGCGAAGGAGATCGTTAAATTGATCACTCCTGCTGGGTCAATGCAAGAAGGTAGCGTCAAGAGTGCAAGTGACTTTAGCTACTCTGCGCCCAGCTATGCCGGCCGAGGGTATCGAATTGTCGGGGATGCTGGAGGTTAATTTTTTTCAAGTCTGCTTCACTGAGTGCTGACGTGAAATGTTGTCTTTCAGCGTTTATTGATCCCTTCTTCTCGAGCGGGATACATTTGGCCCTCACCTCTGCGATGTCTGCTGCGACGTCGATCTGCGCATCGATCCGGGGTGATTGTTCGGAAAACGATGCTGCAGAATGGCATACCAAGCGGGTGGCGACGAGTTACACTCGGTAATTTCAATTTCATAAAAACTGGCGGAGGGCTGATGGCGTTTGCAGCTTCCAAGTTGTCGTCTTGAGCGCGTACAAACAGATCAGGGCACAAGAGATGAATGTTCTTTCTGATATTGATGAGGACAACTATGATCGGGCATTTTCATTCCTGAGGCCAGGTATGGCGGTGTTATTGATCTGTCTCGCAACTTGCTCATCTTGATGACTTTGCAGTGATACAGGGTGCTGCTGATGTTGGTGCCCGTTTATCGGAGATGGAGTTGCAAAAGTCCCTTGATTTCTGTGTCAACCTTTTCAACCCGACAACCCCTGAACAACACGAGCAGCTTTTCAAAGCTCCTGAGATTGGACAGGAGCTGTTTGACGCCAGTGCACCGCTTTTAAACCCCGATATGTTCAAGGATTCTCTTCGAGTTCAAGACCAAACCTCTAAAGGTCTCGCAAGCCGGTTGGAGCACCCAGATGCCAGTGAAGAGTCTGATCTAGATTCTTCGGATGGATCGGACTCGGAACGTGCTGCCGAGATGAAGATGGTCGTTGACAAGGTCAACGCCCGTCGACTGATTCACGCGGAGTATGAAATGCACAATTTGGAAGCTGAGGATTTGGCAGGATACGTAGTACGTCTCGAGAGGGGAAAACTTGGTTTGGTCAAGGTCGAATAAAAGGTCGTTGAAGGTTTTTTCATGTATGAGATATGCACACTTCCACTTAATTGATGAGTTGCTACTTTCTGAGTAAAGATCGAGAAGTGCTTCATCAGTGTTACTGGGGTAGAACGATATTCACATGGACACGGAGGGCAATCACGACCTCGGGATCGGAGTTCGGAATGTATCAGGGGGGACGACTGTCACGTGATAGACGCGCTGGAAGAATGTTCCCACGGTGGTGTGTTTGTTGAAAGTCAACGTTTGAACCATTTGTTACCTTCTGTTCTCCCCGACATCCACATCCTCGTCGTTGGAAGTACCGATAAGTGACGATAGCACTCGACCATACCTCATCACGTACAATGGCGACTCGGAAATCTCCTCTCAGAGATCGCCTTTTATCGAATTCTCCAGACCCCATGAAGACCTCAATATTGCGCGAGTCGGGGATGGGCTGGAATTCCCCACCGTCGAGCTCTAAGGACTCACCAAGGTCCAACAGTACGACAACGACTCCCCTTCGTATCTCAAAACGCGAATCACCCGTCCGCCCTCGCGATCCAGGCGTTGCACGTCGCAGCTCTGCAAGTTATAAACATGTCCGCAACAACAATCTCGTATCCAAGTCCCCATTCAAATCTCAAATCCCCGCTACTTCAACGCCATCTCGCATCGAGTTTCCAGCTCCAACGCGCCGCGTGTCTGGTGAGAAGCGGGCTCGTCCCCCCTCGATGCACGAGGAAGCAGAAAACGAAAACGATCGCCCCTTTGCTCTCAAACGCGAACGAAAGCAGTCAAAGGTGCTTCTAGGTCTCGCGGAACGAGAACCTGTCACAAAAAGTCCATTCAAGCAGCCTCCTTCCCAAAGGGCGGCGTTACCTCTTCCACCAATACCATCTACTCGCCCTCCACCCCCTGCTTTTGTTTTGCCTGCAGATACGCGAACCTCCACCCCCAGTAACGGATCGACATCACCTTCACGACCCTCTTTGGTGTCCCGACGACTGCTCGGTCCTCGCTTAAGTGGCCCTCGCGAGCGGCGCAAGACGGTTATATTCGACGAACGATGTGACGTCTGGGAATTCTCTTGCGACGAAGAAGACAGCGAGGTGTCTGAGAGCGCAGTAGATGACAACTTTGCGAATGAGGACGACCATTTTCAACACGAAACGCCAGCCGATGTCGACAATGATATTGGGAACTTCCCAGAGGATTCATCGTATGAAAGCATTCAACTCACCAACGAGGTCGTTCAAAACGAACCCAACTTCCTTACGCTGGACCCCGACTCGAGTATCACTGGCATAGTTGACGAGATGTTCACGACCCACACTCCTGGTGACGACAGACAAGCCATGACGCCACCGCCGCACGACATATCTCATGATTTGGAAGCAGAAGGAGGTGTGCCCTATGGGCGAAGCCATCATGCCGAGAGACTCCATCAACATCACAGCCAAAGCCGCCGACCTTCACCACAACCTCAACTTTACCCCTTCAACCTCAATCTCCCGACTCGAGCTTCGCCTTATGGCCCACCTGCCACACCCCCTCGCCGATCCCCGGGCGCAACCTATTCTACACCACCACTTGGCAGATCGACCCATGTTGAGCGGGTTCGAGCTGCTCGAGAGGAAGAGGAGGATACAGATGTTGCCATGCTTCCCGTTTCTCCATCACCTCAGAAGCAATTGGGGGCTAATCGTCATCTTGAAGATATGGATAGCTTGATTCCTCGCTTTGACTTAAGGCCAGGTTTGTGATGCCTTTTAATGACGTTATTGCCTGCACTAACAGGCCATATAGATGTACCACATTTGATCGAGAGTGAACCCTCCGAGGATCCTTTTTCAGCATCGCAGATCTTTAAAGAGAGTGCACTATACGAGTCGCCCTTGGATATATCGCCTCAGGAAACCAGCCATACAGATCTGGACCATCCCAGAAGCGGTACTCTAGACAAAGGGTCACTTTTACCTGGTGCTTCCGCAGCCAATGTATCTGCCGAAGTGAGCTCATCGATGATCGTAAGTGACAACTCAGCGCTTCATATAGTATTGAAACGCAGCTGACATCCCGGTTTGACCAGGCTCCCCCAATAAATCCAAGTTCGGATCAAGCTGACGAAGAGACAGCAGAAAACCCCAAGGACCAGCCAGGACGTGAATCATCGTGTGGACCGGAAGATCGGCCTCTAACCGTACTCGAGTTGAGGGCAACATATTCCTACGAGTCTGAAGATCCTCTAAGTGCTATCCCCTCCCGCGTCACCACCCCAGCGCAACGTTCGCCCTCGCCCCATACCCCGCTCCAACTCAGCCCACGTATCGGAAGTCCCAGCGGTGCCCGCGCCAGGAACAGCCGTGATGACGTCAAAGAGCGGCTGTTACGATCCCGAAGGTTTGACGATCGTGGATCTGGCGCTTTGCCACTTGAAGCCGACGGTTCCGGGGCCGAAGCGGTCGTCGAGAAGCCTTACATGGTCGATGAAGTGACCCCACCACAGGAGGATGATCTGGATTCCGATCATGAGTCCCCAACGCTGGACGAACCGATCCTCGTAGATGAGGCTTTCGATGAGGTGGTTGTCCCCCATATTGAACACCATGCTGTTGTTGGAAATGGAGAAGAATTCGGCCTGTTGAGCATTCCTGAGCGCCTAGATTTCGACTTTGGAAGTAAATTTGGCCTCGGAGGGCTGGGCATCAGCAATGTCGGTGGCAGTGCTGGTTCGAGACAAAGCGCGATGAAGGCAGAGCTGGGAGAGGGTATCAAAGTTGGGAGTGTAGGAAGCGCATCTGGGCCTGTTAGGTTGGGTGACGTGGATGTTGACATGGAGATGAGGAGTGCTCTTGACCGCTTGATGGACGACGTCGCGGGAACAAAAGCTGATGACTCGATCGCCACGGAAGAGGACGAAGACCCGTCGTACTCTCAGGTGATATCGAAGCCCCAGGGTATCGAGCGACGACAAACAGACTCTGCCCTCCTCGGCTCTGGAAATGGGAACGGTTTTGTGAGCAGGAATGTCAGCGGCTCGTCCATTGCCTCCACTATACCGCCTCCACCTCCACCCAAAGACAACATCCGAAGCCGCGAGGCCCTTATTTTGGAGAAACGCCGAGAAGCTCGTCAAATGGAGGAGGATGTTTTTGATTCCACGCCTCCTAAAGGTGGTGCCCGTGCCAAGCTCGGAGTTGGCCGCCCAAGTCGTCGGCGAAGCATGAGCACAGGCGACGCTGATGTTCTCAGCTCTCAGGCTCGAAAGCAAAGTAACCCATCACTGGACGCTACAATGGAAATGGGGGGACTTGCGTCGGGACAAGACCCCCTCAGTGATACAATCGAGCGGGAATTGAAGAAATTAGAGGGTCCACAGAAGAGTGTATGCCAATGTCCTTTTAACGGGTCGAGAAGCTGACACTTTCCTAGCGATACCACGTGCGCGAGCGCGAAGGTCTCATCTACGCGAAATCTGAAGACAAGGTTTCCCATATGGCCGGACCTGGCGATGTGAATATGGGCAAAGCTTGGCGGACGGTTCGACGACCTTCTGACATGGTTTGTGAAAATCTGAAAACAGTCACTCGACTTGCTAACCTACTCCTAGAATGAGTACTCCCGACAAATCAAGGAATACCGCGCTCAAGAAGCTGGTAAAGCATACGGAAAAGTTTTCGTGCGAGGTTGGCGAAACTTTTCTTGAGACGCGCAATGCTCTGACTGACGAACACATGCTCTTAGTCCTTGGTGTCAAGGGGATTCACCTTCCGATTCCACAGGAGCCGACCGCGTTGACCTGTACCCTCAACAACGGCATACACTTCGTCACCACCCCAGAATGCCGGTTGGCGAGGGATAGCCGCATTGATCAAGAGTTTGAGCTGTGAGTGGACTCGTGCGAAGAACAAGAGTTTAACCTGATGAGATACGGCAGAATTGAACACAGCAAATTAGAATTCACTCTCACTCTCAAAGTGCGCCGTGACCCACACATCATCTCACAATTCAAAGCAATCAGCCCCTCAAATCCAATTGTACCCCCACCTCCACCCCCTGTCGCTCCCACGACCTCACGTGGGGGGATGCTGTCGTTCTTCTCATCATCTCCCAAGAAAGCTAAAGAAAAACAGATCGTGCCACCGCCACCACCCCCACAACGCACCCCCGTTCTAGTTGAAAACCTTGCTCGATACCTCAAGCCTGATGGTACGCTGGCCCGTGCCTTCATCTCTTTCAAAGAGATTGCTTCTCGCTGCGATACCAAAATGTTCGAAACAACCTACCCGCTTCTTGGACAGCGCATCGAGCCTGGGAATAAAATATCCACCCTACAAGTTGGTGAAATCGTGCTTCAATTCTTTCGTCTTCCACCCCTTCCAGGCGTGGCAGCGAACAACTTACCACAAAGCCTTGAAGAATGCCACCGTGGTTTGCGACATATCAATTGGCACAAAGTGACTTACTTTGAAGGTACTCTTACCCAAAACGGTGGAGATTGTAGTGTAAGTTCCGGCAGCATTCAAACGGAAAGGCGAAGCTGATGAGTATGACAGACCTGGAGGCGCCGACAGTTGCGGGTTATTGGCGCTAATCTTGTTGCCTTCAATGATGTAACAAAGAAAGCCACGGCCACGATTGATCTCAAACAAGCAATCTCTGTGGAAGATGATCAAGAATCCTCGGGTAAAACAGCTCGGGGTCAAAGGTTCACTGATGATTATGAGGGTCTGTTCGGTGTGGAGAGGTCCTTCCGCCTAAAATTCCCTCACAATCAAGAGATCGTTTTCTTCGCGGACAGTGATGATGAGAAGTCGAGATGGTGAGTGATCTATTGTTGAAATGTCCTGAATTTGACGCGTTCCAGGCTCGATGTCCTCAGGGCGCTTGTCGGTCATATCCCCCCTCACCCCTTGTGGGCAGAGCTCCTATGGCAACGGCAGGAGGACCTAAAGAAGGTTCCAGATGACGCCCCCCGACCTACTCCTCAATCTTCAACAACATTCCCGCCTACGCGAGCACAATTGCGGCACTAGGACGCGCTTGATGCCACTTGTTCAATCTCTTTTACTCTACACGCCGACCTGTACTTATTGTGCCTGGTAGTCAATGGACTGTAAATACATTCTCGCTCCTCAACATTACCCAAATCAGCTATCCTTCTTCATGGCATTTTCAACAGCGATCTGCGAGTCCCTTTCTATCACCGTGTGGGAACGGCATGGATCTTGTATTTTGATGGTCATTCTCCCAACGTGGCCGTAAATTCCGTTGCGCAACTAATTTGTCACCAGTTCACAGGTGGAAAATTCGATGAGTCAGTGGAAGTTGTGATCTCCAGGCTCAGTAACCCTCCCATTTACAATCCCAACGAGTACACCAGGTTCTCAAGCTTCGGAATTCGAAAGTTGAAATGGGCTCGACGTAGTAGCGCTTATCCGAATTGCGTCCCATGAACGGACGCGGCCAATGTTCCCATCCAAATCATTGTGAAACGCCTCGTGACGTTCATCTGCCATCGCTCACTCGACCAGAAGTCTGACACGACACCGTCAAGAAGGCCACATTCACTGATTCGTTGCTGCCAGCTGGTTGGCGGTGCTGATAGATGCCGCCAGCACGGCCATGCTATAAGCAATAAGTTGGATTATGCAGGATGCTGCCAAATAGAATGTGATCGACAAGGCTATTAGGCCGCTCAAAGCTCACCAGATATTTAAAGGACTACTGGCAGAGCGCTGATGATTTTCTGAAGATCTGATGCCAGGAAGATTCACTTTTGCGACGCTCTTAAATACATCGAGGGCCCTGGTTACAACTCCACGCCTGTTCTTTCTCTTTTCTTCGTTTACTCTTTTTCCCCATCGTTCGGGGCATTGACAACCCACTTTTTCTTGTGTGTCAAATGGTTTTCTCGATGATGACCCCCCGGAGTCCTACGTCCCTGGTGGATGTTGCGGTGGCCACGCAGGCGGTTGATCGTAGCTCTGGTATGTGACCTTCAGGTGCTCTCTTTCAACTTTTCTAGTCCGAGACAATTGATTTTTCATCAGTTGCCTCATTGGCATTTTTGGTGTGGGATGTCTTGATTACACTGGACCAGGAAGTCTGTTGCGTCTTTGCTGGATCAATGCCGAAATACTCATCCTGATATTTACATTTCAACTAAGGTGAAAATCTTCTGGCCGTACGTCATCTTTAGACAACAAGCATCATCAGACGTTGCTCACAAGTTTTCGTCCAGGAGAAAACGATCGTTCATCAAATTTCTTTTTTTTTTCGTTCGCTACATACCCATATGCGTGCAAGTGTAGGTCTCGCTGAGTTCCGCTTTTCCGATGTGCGATTTATGATTGACACCTTTGGTCAAAGTTCCATTCTGTTCGTAGGGACCGAGTTGTCACCCCGATTTCACTTCACCCTTCATGACTGCTACATCTGGGAAATGTATCAGTCTATTGGCTCCATTGCCATCATCGCCGCCGTTGACCTGATTCTAATACTACGAGGTAATGCATATGAACACCGTTGTCCTATTTCATTGCCCCATTTTATTGTCCTGACGTCAACCTCCAGTCCGCGCTTTATACTACAACAATCCTTCCATTCGTTTATTCGCGGCAATGTTGTTGGCGATAGAAATCGTCTGTATGTGTGTCGGTGTGGGCTTGACAGTGCCCGGTGTCCGTTTCAACGAGATCTGCCTCGTCACTTTTGTCCCCTCGACACTGCTTGTTTACGGGCAAGTTGATCGACTGTTCAGTTCAGCGATTCGGGTGTTGAGACATTCCACGAATTACAGGGTCGCAACCATTATATTCCAAACCATACTCTTTGGCCTGACAGCATGGAATTTTTTCTCGGCGGTTCGTTTGGGTTGGGGAAATGTTCCGCTCATCAGTCTCCTGATGCGGGACGGAACCTGGGCTTTCTTCATTCTTTTTTGTGCGCAATGTACCTTTCATCTCTTGTTCTTCCCATCCTTAGAATCCCAAGTTCTATACAGTGCACAGGTTGGTCTTTATGGGGTGGAGAATCATGCGTTCGCTGCAGTGCTCTTTGGGTATGTGTCGCTGAAGCTTTGAGGTGGTCTTATTCATTGACGTTGTGTGGCAGATGGACGCTCACAGCCTTCTCGTTTTCGGTAAGTTTCCTTTGTGGCGAACTCGATCCCATCCGACACAAAAATTTAGGGATATAGAATTCTTCTTAATATCAATCACCTCAGCGAGCCATTTAATCAAAACCAGGATTCGGAAGCTTCGATCTCGGAAAGCATCAATTTTACATCGAACTTTTGCAGTTCATCTACCGATTCTGATAGTGATATGATTCTTTCTCCTATATCCTCTCAAGTAAACACACCAACATGACCACCAACTGTTTGCCCCTGAAGCCAATGATGAAATCCCACGTAGCTCCCAAAACCTCGATCACCTCGAGGCGCAGCGCTGCATCTGCTTGATGACGTTCATGTGATAAGTTGATCACAACGTCATAATGTCTTCACTACAATTTGATATCGCTCATTAGGTGATGATACGTGGTAGCATTCCCGAAAACAATTCCGTGATCGACGTTGTTCCGATCTCGTTAGTGAAAGGGCGAAGTCAAAGTACAATCCTAGCTCATTCTCTGCCCAATTCCGAAATGGACACACAGTTTTATCACCAGGGTTTGGTTACTATCGGTGGATCAACCCTGTGAAGAAAAGCCCGTGTACGCAGGGCTGATATCGATGGCCGACGGTTGAGGACTTGTGGTTAACGTTCAGACAAGGGGCAATGGGACTCGCGAGCTATGCCAGTGTGCCCATCACTTTTCGGTGTATAATTGGTTGCTGAAACGTCTACGAACCGGATGCCTCTCAATATTAAATCCTATTCAGGATTTGGAAGGAGAAGGCTGGGGAACTCGGCGTCTTAGGAACTCCGTGACGAGGAACAATCCCGACGGAAGGAGGCATCCATGCGTGGATGAAGATTGTCCGACGCGGTGGGTGCCAGTGTGAAGTTGATTTGTCGACCCACATCAAATATGGTGTGGGTGATATATGGAGATAATCAGTCCCAATATCGGAAACCCTGACTTTATCAACAGTCACGGTCATGTTTTCATACCTTCAGGATCAAGGTCTCATTTTCGACCCTTCTCGATGAGCCGCACGATTTCGAAATCCATTCGACCACCCATTTAAACACAAAGCACATCTGTCACGATGCCTTCATGACCATTCTCCTATCATGGACAGCCTAATATCGGATTCACGGTTCTTCAGTGAGTTCTGAGTTGTCACCCATTCTGCGATGCGCTAATGTTCTGACTGAACTCTTAGNTCAAGTCTCTGCTTCAAGTTCATCTTCTACAACTGTCTCCTGGAAGTCCGGCATCAATTCAGACGAAATTGCTTCAATAGTCACTTCCCTTCTTGGAGATGCCTCCGAAATCAATCGCGGGCCCGCTCCAACAGAGAGCAACATCGGCGGGCAGTCCAAGTCCATGTTTGAGATGTTGACATGGGTACGATTTCTGATTTGCTCTGGACCCGACACGATTTCTCATCGTGGGCCTTTCTAGATGCTCCCTTCCATGTCTCCACAGAGACATTTTTTCTGGCATCGCGTGG
>CEMH01204420.1:27099-60764 GCA_001179725.1 Macrocystidia cucumis | reverse complement strand
CCACCAAACGAACAACCTACGGAAGTCCGTTGTCGTAGACTGGTTGGGGCCGAAATCGGCAAGTCGTGTCCCACGGCACGGTGCCGATTAGCTGGGATGTCATTTTGTCTTCCAGTCACCCGCGCTCAAAGAGTCCTCAACTTGCCAAAAAAATTAAAAACCCCAGACCCAAAGACCAGGCGTACATGGACTGACCACAAAAAATTGAAAGGTTGCAAATGGTGGTTTGCCTTTTTGCAATATGAAATGACCTGAAAATCGTATATATCTTCATGTCCTTTCATCTCAACTTTTAGTACGGCCGAATTTCCTTTGCTTGTCCTACTTCACGGCGGACCCAATGGCAAAATCTGGGCACTTGGTCCCACTGCTGGCCGAATCGGCGCCGTAGCTTCCACGTGCCAGACGATAGGGAATCAGACTGAGATATTGTCGTAGGCGGAGACGACCATTGTGACATTCAAACGGTTGCCTTCGTTTAATGTTATAAACAGTTGGTTTGGAGTAGTCGCTAATGTTCACGTAGCTGATGTTGAAATCCAACGACCACATGAGTTGCGTTCTTATTGAGTTTCGTACCAAAAAATAACCCTCACACTCGTCGCCAACGACACTTTGGAGACAATTCGAAAGTACATCACTCAATGTCAAAGTGGCAGAATGGCTTATAGAGTCCATAATATTAAGAAAATACAATGGTGTACAGACGAAAGATAAAGCAGATCTAGAAGCCAAGAAGGAAAAGCCTAGAATCCCCCCACGAGTGAGAGAGACCAGCAAAGCGCAGAAAACCGCATACGTGGAAGGAAGGTCTACTTGGCACCTGCAGATGAGAACTTCGTCACTGACTTGGTCCCTTCTGAAATGGCGTGCTTGGCGAGTTCTCCGGGAAGAATAAGTCGCACAGACGTTTGGATCTCACGAGAAGATATCGTCGATTTTTTGGAGTAAGATGCAAGTTCTAAGTAAAGTTCAGCCCAAGGTCTGGTAGTAAAAGGCGTGATATCACATACTCGATGCTTCAGTGGCAATCCGCTCGAAAATATCGTTGACAAAGCTGTTCAGGATAGCCATTGCCTTGTTGGAGATACCGGTATCAGGGTGTACTTGCTTGAGGACTAAAGGAGCAAAATTCAGGCAAGTAATAAATGACGCCTAAGAGTCACGAACCTTTGTAGATGTATGAGGAGTAAGTCTCCTTGCGGACCTTTCGGCGCTTCTTCTTCTCGCCATCTGCAGGTGCTGCTGCCTTGGCAGTCTTCTTGGCTGCTTTGGCGCCTTCCGTCGATTTGGCGGGAGTCTTGGATGCAGTGGATGCGGGCGCTTTTCCAGCAGTAGAAGCAGGTTTGGGGGCCATTTCAGATAGTGGTAGGGTGAGTAAAGGGTGATTGAAGTGGTGGTTTGAGAGAGGATTGGAAGCGTTGTTGCGATGTTGTGGTGGAACGTATTTATATTCACACGTGACTTTGGTTGTGTTTGGTTTTGACGCGGTTAACGCGTCTTTGTTGATTGTTGTCATCACGCGCGTTTATATAAAGTCGGTGAAGCTGTTTGTTATCGCTACTCACTTCCTTCCTCCACAACCACCACTCACACCCTCAACTTAACAAATTTAACCTTACTTCACCTCTCATCTAACATGTCTGGCAAAGTCGGTGGAAAATCCAAGTCTGGAAAGGCAGCAGGTGCCGACACTTCGAGCAAATCTCAGTCACGATCAGCAAAGGCCGGACTTCAATTCCCTGTTGGTCGTATCGCTCGCCACATGAAGAAAGGAAACTATGCTGCACGTATTGGAGCTGGCGCACCAGGTTCGCTTTTTTTGTTTGTCACCATCCTTGCACCTAGTCAACTAATCACTTTCAATCTTAGTTTACTTGGCTGCCGTCCTTGAGTATCTCGCAGCTGAAATTTTGGAGTTGGCCGGAAACGCTGCCCGTGATAACAAGAAGGCTCGTATTGTGCCTAGGCACTTGCAGCTTGCCATCCGTAACGATGAAGAGTACGTTCTGTTGACTCGGTATCCATCTTGATTCTCATATGTGGCTTTGCAGACTTGGAAAATTGTTGGGAGGCGTTGTCATTTGCGAAGGCGGTGTTGGTATGTTGCGATCATCCCTTTCTGAAAGGCTCTGTTCTGATTGCTCTTCAGTTCCCCATATCGCTCCCGAACTGCTGCCCACGAAAACGGGCAAGAACAAGAAGGACAGCCAGGAAGTGTAGTTCGCCGTTCTTTAATCTCTTCCGTTCTGTCTTGTATATTTATTGTACTATGTTCTATTTTATCAACGTCTAAAATTTTCACTTGATTTCTCAAACACATACTCCACCTTCGAAATGGTAGATCCACTGAGTCATAAGCGTTGACAGAGCTCTGGGTGTAGTTTTTTGCATTCCAGAATGGCACCATTTTGACCGTTGACGACTAGATGCTGTCAAATTTGCAGCTGACTGGTGCGCAGAGAGGCTGTTCACGAACAACAGCTCGCATACTACGCAGTTTGTGGTATGCCACGTCACCAGGTATGTTCCCAACCGAAGGAAAGAACTGGCAAGCCACATATTCGTGTTCTGGACGTCAATTATGGGCTCTCATCAGATGTTGCTTGCTGTTCATGGGCATAAGGCCTTGAGGCTAGTCGCTCGTCGGCAGTCCCAAGTTGATACCTGCCTTGAGGCCGGGAAGACGCCAACAACGTTGCGTAAACAAATGGTGTGATGTCATCGCTGCTTTTCTTCTCGTCCTCGACTGTCAGCTAACCTTACTAGCACACCTTCAAAGACATTACATCTGCACACGATGGACCTTCTCGGTAATTCATGTCTGTCAGTGTCAACACCCCTCTGCAGCTCATAAATAAAAATGCATCAAGATATCCCGATGGAGAACGTCGAATTCGGCCGAATCCGAGAAACGGCACAACAAAAGATCTGTATCGTCGGCGCAGGTGCAGCCGGTCTCGCAGCTCTCAAAACTATACTCGGAACGCGTCAGTACTCTGACGGTCTTTGGCTACCCACCGTATTCGAAGCCAGGGATAATGTGGGTGGAGTTTGGTGAGTGTGCAAGTCCCTCCAATTTTCAACCCCCCGAAAAGATTAGGGCGCTGAACGGAAAATCTCACAGGCTTCCAGCCCCTCCAGTGGACAATCCCCCTCTAACCCCGCTGTATGATTCGTTGACGACGAACTTGCCACATCCAGTCATGGCATTTTCGAGCTACTCTTTTCCGCCATCAACCCCTGTTTTCCCAGTCGCTGCAACGGTGCAACGGTATCTCGACAGCTACGCAGAACATTTCAAATTGAGACCTCATATTTCTTTGAACGTCTCCGTCGTAGCTGTGGCAAGGAAGGACAACAACTGGGAGGTCAAACTGTCAACAGGCGAGACGCGGTTCTTCGACCTTGTTATCATGTGCAACGGCCACTACCGGAAACCTCGATATCCCGAAACGAAAGGAATCAAGAGTTGGATAGCGTCCGGAAAAGCGACACACTCTGCATGGTATAGACGTCCGTCGAACTATGGCGATACCGTTCTTGTCGTCGGTGCTGGTCCAAGCGGACAAGACATTTCGAACGAAATGCGAGGCTCCACTCCGACAGTCATTCATTCCGTCACTGGGGCGCTTCGTGAAGACATCAATAACCTTAAGCGTAGAGGACGCGTCCTCGAGTTTGCGGAAGACGGATCAGTGACTTTCGAGGATGGGTCTTCCGAGGCGGGAATAGATCATTGCATACTTGCAACTGGGTATGAGATGGCATTTCCCTTCTTTTCTGATGACACCTTGCGCTCTGGTACTCCCCCCCCAATACCCCCATTCCCTTCAGATGTATACAATTCGACGTACAGCGTCTTCCCCCTTGCCAAGCATATATTCCCTCTCCAGTCTGCATATCCCCCAACAACACTTTGTTTTCTGGGGCTTCCCAGTAAAGTCGCACCGTTCCCGCTGGTGGAGGCTCAAGCGGAGGCGGCTGTTTCTGCTTTTGCTTTTCCAGAGCGCCTCGACCTGACACGGGAGGCTGTAGACATCCTGACGCACTATGAACGGCTGGAAGATCAAGTGGGTGATGCGCCATCATCTATCGCCAAAGCGTGGAGCAAATTTGAAGGCCAAGAACAATTTGACTACCGAGACGAACTCTGCGAATTTGCAGCTGACGGCAACACGGCGCCTCGGCGAGTCCAGGATTGGGAAAAGGAGATGTATGAAAAGAAGGATGTGCTGCGGAAGGTGTGGGTTGACCTTGAGAGGAAAGGAGAGGTGGGTAGTTGGGTTAAAGGAGTAGGAGAAAATGGGCCACATGAGTGGATTGATTTATTGAAGCGGTTGCTGACGAAAGCTGAGGAGGCCAAGGTGGAGATAGGGGAGTACGACAAGTCAAAGTTGTAGTAAGGCGATCGATCGATCGCGACGTATTGATGCTTTCCCCAGACGTTGGCTTACAGTATTGGGCGCAAGCAGGTCAGAAGAGAACCATTGGTGCTAGCCTACACCGCTCAAAGAAACGCAATCGTGAGGGTTTTGCCAGAGTAAAGCGAGGTCTTACGCAATACAGTCGCGATGCGAGGCTCTTTGCGAGCTTCGCACCCTGGGGACGCGTCACCATCATGACCAATTATAGCCCCTCTCTCAATCATGATTGGTCGATGGGGAGCGGCAGAACACTGCCGTGATTGCATGAACAAGGCCCAAGTAGACTGAGAGTCCAGATCGTGGCTGTTGACGGAACGGATATCTACCAATGGCGATGTAGCGACTCGGCTCAACCTCGGACGTACGCTCCATGACGCCCAACGCGAGCAGTGCGATAAAGTATGGTCAGGAGTGCACAACAACATTTCAGGGTAGCGAAGGCATTGGAGAATTTCGGGTAAAAGGTTTTGAATTCGATTATTTCAACACCCTTTAGTGTTGGGTCTGGGCATTGATGTGATGAGCTAGCCCCCCTGAAGACCATCAGGCATCATCGATGCATCATCCATGACATACACTTTCGACTGGCCTAGAAGTGATCGCTCCTTTGTCCAGTACGACTCGGGAGTACGCGCATCACAGCATATTCTCGCTTTTCGGAAAGACAAGAGAACGAAAAAAAAAAAGTCTAGCCTCCTCCAAGATGTCTCAACCACCCAAAACTGACTCCTTTTCCGAGTTCGTCATCGAGCTCCAACCTATATAATATGCAGTCATTGGCAAAGGTTCCCCTTCTCAGCATAAACTAATCCACCCAACAAAATGTCAAACACATTCACCATTCCCAAATTCCAAAGCGCTGCTATCGTACCTTCGAAAGGTGCCGCCATTGAAGTCAGCCACAAGCACCCCGTCAAAACTCAAGCGCAGCTTTCACCTGGAGAATGTCTCGTCAAACTCGATTGCACTGGCGTGTGCCACACCGATCTCCACGCGGCCCTTGGTGATTGGCCTCTTGAGTCCAAAACCCCTCTCATCGGTGGACATGAAGGTGTCGGCATTATCGTCGCAATCGGTAGCAACACCGCCAACAGCCCCGTGAAGCTCGGCGATCGTGTTGGTATCAAATGGCTTGCAGACTCGTTAGTCTTTTCTGCCTTGTTGTTGTTCTGTCTGATGTTGAAATGTTTTGTTTTCAGGTGTCTCAATTGCGAGCCGTGCCGCAAGTCACAAGAACAAAGTGAGACCTTTCCTTCTTTTCACTTTGAGCAACTTTGCTGATGCTGATTAGACTGCGCGGATGCAAAATTGAGCGGGTTCACAGTTGACGGAACTTTCTCTCAATATGTGGTACGTTTGATCCACGATTCGCGCGGAGAAGTACTGATTCCTGACTTCTTGCATTTTTCACTCAGGTATCTTTCGTTAACCACGTCACTCCTATCCCAGAGGGTTTTGACAGCTTTGCAGCTGCATCAATTCTTTGCGCTGTGAGGAAAACTAATGAGCTCGTATTGGGCGACGCTAACATTCTTCAATGTAGGGTGTTACCGTGTATCGCGCTATCAAATACTCGGGTACCGTGCCGGGTGATTGGATTGTTCTGCCCGGCGCAGGTGGAGGTCTTGGACATTTGGGTAAGTTTGCTACCTATAAACGCTATCTCCATATTGACCGTCGCGTCCCCTCCCAGCCGTCCAATACGCACGGGTTGCTGGGCTTCGTGTGATAGCCATCGGTAAGTTCATGTTTGGATGCTTACTTTGCATGGGCTCATCGGGTTGCAGATACCGGTGATGAAAAGAAAAAGTTGTGTCAACAACTCGGTGCCGAGAAATGGATTGACTTCAAAGTCTCCAAAGATATTGTCGCAGAGGTGAAAGCCATCACAGACGGCGTGGGCGCTCATGCTGCTGTCGTAACAACTGCTTCGGTGGGTGATGATATCAACCTTTATGCTGAAATAGCGATACTCACATGAGTCTCGTATTTAGCCTTCAGGATACACTCAAGCTGTTGACTTTTTGCGGCCGAACGGGTACCTGATGGCAGTCGGTCTTCCAGGGCAGGCGAAACTCGAAGCTTCGATTTTCTTCACCGTATTCAAAGTGGGTGATATTTCACTCGAGTTCCAGAACCATCGGATATTGACCTTAATGCAGAGCATACACATTAACGGCTCATACGTTGGCAACCGACAAGATGCAATCGAATCTTTGGCAATCGCTGCACGGGGTGATGTCAAGTGCCATTACGAGCTGAGGAAGCTGAGCCAATTGAAAGAGTACGTGGGCGGATATGAATGCTCCAACTCTGAGCGATATTGACCTCTTTTCTAGAACTTACGAAGGCTTAACGAAGGGTACCATCACTGGGCGTGTCGTTATTGACATGAGCAAGGAGTAGTCCCTTTACGTTGAGGGCAGAGCATTTTGGCGTTAATGGACTTGATATTCTATGAAACGTGTACTATTCCTTTAACAAATTAACATTTCGTTGAAGTTTCCAGAAAGGTGATCCAGCCGCAAGCGAATCTGTTTCGGCTCGTCTCAGCAACCTCCGGACGCCTTGAAGATAAGCTGAAGTGAACCGTGTAGTTTGACTCATATCGCTTGTGATGTGCAACTTCTAGGTGAGATGGGGATAAGATCAGTTTCCCGTCATAAGGGATATCATACGGACCCGATGAGGCACAAGAAGTATGAAGGAAGGAAGTAGTTATTAATTCTGTTGAGAGGTGACTTCTGTACTGGGAATTGCCGCGCCTTGAGCAACAGCCTCCTCTGCTGGACCCAACCCAGCGACCTGGTGTTGCGGCTGCGCGCGCCAGCCCACTCCCCATTGCGTAAAAAAGCGCAAGAGCCACATCGGTTTGATTGCTGCCAACTCCCCCCCGTCGCCCACCTCGGCCTCGTCTTCTCCCTCGTCATCGCCCTCATCCTCATCCTCCGCTACCACCTTCTTCAATATTCCGGTCCCCTGCTCCTCCTCCTCTCGTTCTGATTGCCATCCCCGCTCTTCCTCTTCTTCCACTTCACTCTCCGTTCTCCCTTTCGCATCCACATGCACATGGCCTCCCCCAATCCTCCACTGCGAACTACCATGTACATCCCTCTCCCCCCCTCTCTTCTTTCTCCTCCCCCCCTTCTTCCCGCCAGTTCCCTCTTCACTACGACCCGAGTTCAATGCTACCGGCCCCGTTCCGGTAGTTCCCGTTCCGAACACCTTTTGCCTCACCTCCCATACTTTTTCCCTCCCCGCGAGGACGGCTGACCATAAATCGCCCACACGCATCTGCTCCGACTCGTAGAGCAGCGTGTTGGTCGCTTGCGCTGTGATCTCCACTTCGGACAGCAGTGGTCCAGGAATGTTGGTCAACGGCGCGAGGGGAAGACGATCGAGAAGCGGGAGAGTGCGCGTGTGATGCGTCTCAGAGAGGTCGGCGGTCGTTTGAGATAGGTATGTCGTTAGATGCTGCAAAAGTTGGGTGGTTGTTTTATATAGTTAATTAGTATTTGGGACGAAAACGTGTACATAGTATAGGAAATGGAGAGATGAGTGACATACGCGAAGAGTGAGCACGACGTTGCGAAGATGTTCTTCTCGTCTGGCCATGATAAGCAGTTGGCCGCATAACTCCACGTCGATCTTCATGTAATCGATAGGAAGAATGGGCAGGTCGACCCAGGATGCCAAATCATGGAAACTCCTTCTCCTATGGACAAAAAATCAATTTCGCGAAATATACACTTGTGAAAAGCACAAAAAGCACACCTCGTCAAACCGATAGGAGCGTCGACATCGTTCTCTCCCCGGCTTCGACTGCCACTCCCGCTCCCACTCCTCCTCAATGGTAATCCACCACTTTCGCCTCCTACTGCCTCTCTCAGGTCTCGTAGGCTCCCCCGACCCGACCCACTTCCAACGGATGACCCCGCCAGATCATCCCCGTCCCGACCACCATCACCCGCACAATCGTCTTCCTCACTCAGCACCTCCCCACTATCCAAATTCTTCCGCCTCTTCTTCGCGCTCAGAGGGTCGGCCCAACTCGACACCCTTCCTTGTCCTTGTCCCTGTCCTTGCTCTTGTCCCCCTACGCCTCGTCCCGGAAACAACCCCGGTCCGCGCCTGCTCATCCCTTCTCCGAGCAACCCATAGTCCTTCTTCCCTTGTACACCCGTCCCGGCCGGTTTGGAAAACACAAACGCTGGGCCAAGAGAAGAGCTTGCCGGACTCGCAGACGAAGTAGTGATCATAGGCGGCAGTATACTTAGCTTTGTCAAGCTCGTATTCGTGCTTCTCACGCTTGCACCACCCATTGGGCTGTCCAGCTGGTTGGTCTGTCGGAGAGAGTGGGTGGTGCTCGCAGCGGTGAGCGTAGAATCGGTAGGCAGAAGCGTAAGTGGGTGTGGGCGCGGTTCTGATGAATATATGGCCTCGGTCAACTCATGCGACTGGATTTCGGTGACGAGAAGAATACTGACCGATCGGAGAAACTTGACCGCTGCTTAGAGGATCGTCCTCGTCTCCTGCTCCCCTTGTGGACTTGTAATCTCTGAGAAGTTATCAGCATCTAAAAGTTGTCGTTGGAAACGAGGGACACACCCAGGAAACAACAGGGGGGTCAGTGTTGGTGACGAGACTTGGTTTCGGCTTTGATTACGGCTACTGAATGATGACCTCTCCTTCTGTTGCTGTTGTGAGAGCGTCGAGGAGCCAAGGTCAACGCTTTGATGGCCTCTTTTCTTTGCACGACTGGGAAAAGAGGGTTTAGCGCCTCAAATGTGAGAGAATGGAAGGGAAGTGCCAACCCCGTCCAAGCCTCCAATTTCCTCTGAACGCTGCCTCCCCATATTGTTGTCTTCCCCGAAGCAGCGCCTGGGACAGTGTGACCTTCACTGTCATCCTCTTCCTCAGTAGATTTCGCTCCCCCATCTCCCTGCTTCCCATCCTTGCGCCTTCTTCCCCACCCTCGCTTGCTGGCTCCACCGGTGCCACCATTGATCCCACCGAACTCATCGCCGTCACTGACCACGCCCAAAGCCCACCGCTCTCGGGTTGCTGCTTGTCCTGTGGTTGATGAAATAGAGAGATGTCGGTTATGAGTATTCGGCGCGAGCAACCCAGCAGCATCGCCAAGTTCCCTGAGCCGCTTGACGAGGTCCACTCGACCGGCCCATACAGCTTTCAAGCTCCCGGCGACACCCAAGTCAATATGATGATCTGTCAGGCTGCTGCTTCCCGAGTCCTTTTCCTTTGAGGCAGCGCCGGCTCCGCTACCACCACCACCAACGACAGCAGCAGCAACGCTTAAGGATTTCCTGCCCACACTCCCCACGCTACTGGCGAGGGTGTTGGACGGGGAAGAGGAAGGTTGGAGTGGCTCGTCTCCCAGAATTAACTGCACGAAATCGGAAAGGTCGGTGATACAGTCTACCAAACCCGCTACACTTGATCCTGCTCCACTGCTGGAGGACGATATGAAAGGGAAGGACGAAGAGGAGGGTTTGGAAGATGTTGACAAAGTAGGAGTGGAGATACCCAGGTTGGTCAAGAACGGAGTGGATGTGGTGATCCCAGAACCCATGAGAGGTGGGATAGGGTTGGAGGACCCAATACTCGTGATGCTGTTGATACTTCTGTGGTGGCTGTGGTAGGAAGGTCGGGTTTCGGAGAGGTAAGACGAAGTATTGGAGGAGCTGAGGTCTGGTGAAAGAGCATTGCGGAGGACGCGTTGGACTTTACGCGGTTTGGTTTGATTGTCTTGCGGCGAGTGAGAGACGACTGTTGCGTATGCGGACGAAATCGAAGTCACCAGTTGAGAATTAAGATGTTTCGGTGAGGGAGAAGTTGGCGCGTAGGTAGACGCGTAGACATGTAGGGCATTGAGGAATCGGTGAGGGTGAAGAAACGGATCCTTAGTAAGTTGAGAAGGTGGTAGAACGGTCGCTAGCTTGTTGCGCGTCGCAAGAAGAAGAGAGAGGATGGCCGATAATAGAGAGGGGTCCAGGTCTCTGGTATCAGCGGACGGGTCAACGAAATCTGGGAACACCTTTGCCCACTCCTGCATGGCGGCGACAGTAAAGTCGCACAAGAGTCCGTCTATTGGGTGCGAGTACACCCCAAATACGGTCAAAGCGGCTTGAAGAAGCTTAACGATCTCGAGAGCGGTATCCGGGAATTGATGCTGATAACTTGCAAGACGGTATGTCGACGCAAAACGGAGCTTTGTTGCATCGCTCGGGAGTTCGAGAGTGAGGGCGGACCTTCCACTTGAGCCTGTGCGGAGCAACACTATGTTGGTAAAGAGGTTGTCTCGTTGGGTTATATAGTCGCCATTTGGAATGAGAACGATGGTATAATCCGAACGAAAGTTTGCGAGCGAAGTTGCCGGGATTGTGCCCAAAGGAGTTTCCTTTGGGCGAGAGTACGGCAGAGATGGAAGTTCAAGGACTGGAGAAACAGCTATTGTATGTTGAGGAATACCTGTATAAACTGCTAACAAAGGAAACTGTGAACGTTGAAGGAGCCAGTTTTGAACTGCGTATAACTGGTAACCTTGTAAAGTGAGATCATGTTGAACTGTCGACGGAAGAATGAGTGTCATGTCAAAACATGCATTGCCGTCGCCGTGCTCCACTTTAACCACAACCACAACCACATTCACTCATGGATTTGATTTAAACAATGTTACTCTCAAGACCTCTCATCGCACTTTCTCGTAGATTGATAACTAACCAAAGGCGCGGTCTTGCGAATTACATTGGTCTACAAAATGACCACGAAGACTTTGGCGACTACAGTATTATTCTCCCTGAGGAGCCCTTCGTCTTCGGTGTATCCCACATAACGCCCAGACCTGTACCAAAATGGATTACTCGACCACCATACGCAATGGACTCATCACCAACACGCCAGCCATCTCTTGAACATGTGCGGATACCGCTCGGTGGAGAACCAGAGTATCGGGTTCGACAAGCCGCTAAGCTGGCGAAAAGAGTCAGGGATTTTGCGGGTACTCTGGTCAAGGTTAGCTTATACGCTATAACACCGCACGGCTTGTGTTGACCTGCAATGCTAGGTTGGAAAAACCACCAATGAAATTGATGCGGAGGTGCACGACTTCATCATCGCGCATTCTGCATACCCGTCTCCGCTCCTGTATCACGGCTTTCCGAAGGCGTGTTGCACTAGGTTCGTTGCCACTCAACTCCAATCTTTTAACTGCTGAAGCGCAGCGAAGCATCAACAACGTCATCGCACACGGGATACCAGATGAGTAGGTTGACATCCCACATTCCACACGACTACTTCCAATAAATCGAAAAAGTCGGCCACTTGAAGAAGGGGACATCATCAACATCGACATAACAGTGTACTTGAATGGCTACCACGGCGATACCTCGAAAACGTTCCATGTCGGTCACGTCGTGCGTCCTTTCCCTTATGTCCCCCATCCCCACCTCAATCGGTTGGCTTTCAGGACTCCCAGGCGCACGCTTTAACATCCATTACTTCCGCGGCGCTACAAGCAGCGATATCTGCCTGTGGTCCCACCAAACCCTTCAAAACCATAGGCGCTGCCATCCAGGAGGTGCTTCATGACAAACCATATTGCGTTTCAACCCAATTCTCAGGTCACGGTATTGGGAGGTTGTTTCATAGACCACCTTGGATTCTGCACCATCGTTAGCTTCCACGCCATGTCAAAAGAATCCATGAGATAACTAACATAATTTTCAATCAGGGAATGATGAGCCGGGTGTCATGCTTCCCGGTGATTGTTTCACGATTGAGGTTTGTCCCTCGTTTAGCCAGTTGTTCTCTCGCGATATCCTAATGTGAGACACTAGCCATGTATAATACAAGGTTCAAACCCAAGAGGGTGGATCTTTCCTGATGGGTGGTCGGCTTCGACAGAGGTACTGATGTCATTGCCCCCTCTGAAATTCAACTCAAACAACTCAATAGAACTGTGCGAGAAGCGCCCAGGAGGAGCATATGGTATTGATAACCGCGGACGGCGTGGATGTTCTTACCCAATAAACAACTCCCCGTTTCGGCCTATAAAGCATATCCAATCAAAACAGTCCTCACATACCTTCAAACTCGGGGTTGTCTAGAATCTAGCCATCGAAAGATTACTACAACGTCACATTCCATCAGCTTGAGAGGACGTCTTCCTGTCCACCTCGCAGAGTTCGTCCGAGTAACATTTCTCGATTTGGAAACTACGCTTTTTCAAGTCACCAGGTTAAATGCACTCAATTCGCGCTGTTCGGTAGTCCGGTGATAGCGATCTACGAATGGTTAAACGAAAGTCGCTGGCAACGTCGTCAATTGATGTGTTACCCTACACGAAAATGTAGCTAAAAATCCATGAACCCCCGATGTCAAGATTTCACCAATCGTTGGCGGTTTCTCAGATCCAACTTAGATCGTCAGAGAAGTGCGGTAGCCCTCAGGGTGCCCGAACATGTGTATGGTGGGTTTTCGTAATCGGACAAGGACTCATCAACCATACATCTCACGAGTTCCTGCTTTTCGCCCAATTGCGCATTGTTTCTAAAGTGCTAAACATCAGGTACTCGGAATAGGATCGAAGTGAGTTTGCAAGCTTCAGGTGCTCAACTCGACGGCCATCAGTTACGATGCCCATGGCTCAATGCCGATGCCATGTTAGCGCGCTTCTCCCTCTCTCCCTGTTGTCCTATGATAGCAAACCATTACGCTCAACCCTAAGAGGATGAGGACGAATGCAGTACGGTCAACAAACAATGGTGGCGGCCGTTGTGATCTCAGCCACAGGAACGACATTTCCGCTGACGAAAGAAAGACAGATTTATCGTTGCGGACGGAGCTACATAAACCAGAAATACCTACCCCCGCCCTTCTTGTTCAAACGATTCTACCCTCTTCATCCCGACCACTGTCTTTTGGATTCACCACAGTTGGTCTTCGTACCCGATTTCCTGGCCCTTCATTTCGCAACGGTATCAGCTTCCGTTTTCAAAACCGCGCCACAGAAGGAAACCCCGTTCCCGTAACACGCTGAACCGGCTGTCCAGCTGTCGTCCATTGTAACCCCCCTGCAAGGGACTTAGGAGCCGACCAGTCAAATCAAACGTCATTTCATTTCAAGGTCAAACAAAGGGCGAATAGCGTGCTTCGATGAGTTTTTTCTTCTGTCTTTTTTGTTTTCCTTCCCAGAGCTTTCAATTGAACAAACCGGGGTAACGACGTTGACAACACGAATGAATATACTCGCTTCCTACAATTTCAGCGCTTTCAAATGTCAGCGTGCGGAGACAATCATAATGGAACTGAGAAGTCAAGAGGGGCATGTTTTCCCTGACCCTGCTCACGAATGGGGCGCGTTGCTGGTTGGTCGTCACGTATGTGTACGTGGAAGCGATCCTGGGCTTTAGCGTTTGGCGACGTCCTCGGGAGGTGGTGCAAGATTGCGATTCTCCTTGACGTTGATCGCAAACACCCGCGCTTCAATGGAAAGGGAGGAGGCGCGTTACCAGCGATGTCAAAGAGATCAAGCTTCTCCTTCGTCAAGGTGATGTTGCTTTCCATTTCGGGCCGCCACGGGCCGTGTTATCTCTTTTTTTTTTTGTTCGGAAAATGACCGTTTTCAATGGAAACTTCTTTTGCTGTGGGGGCAGGTGAGTGATTAACATCGCCTAAGCGCTTGTTCTCTCATTCTAATGCAGATAATCATGCGACACCGTATGGCCAGTGATCAACGTCAAAATGGCAACAAAGAAGATGGAGGGCTCCCGAGAAACTGTGCGAAATTTTACCAGGACAACCAATCCAAAGTGTTTTACTGGACTCTGATCTCACCCGAATCCTTTGATACTTCCGTCAAGCATACCCGAAAATCAAACACAGAGTGCGACTGGCTGGTCAGGCCCCACCGGAGCGTTTAGGAATTCAATTGGCGGTAAAAGTGATTAGCTGATTTACTCTCGGACTCTCAGCAACCGAGCCGGGTCGTCGATCGGAGATCTTCAACCCAAAAACGAACGTCGGACATCTAATCAACCCTGGTTCCACGAAATCGATGTGTTCCCCACCTGCTAATAATCATCAATCGTGATCCGCGATGGTCTGTACTTGATACGAGAACTTTTGGACTTCCCACATTGGGCTGCTCAACCGTTGGCAAAGTCGTAAATCGCGGGCGCTTCGTCAACCGACCTCTCAAAAAACTTCAAGCCGTCCTTTTTTCGAGCTTCACTCGAGACCAAAAGTCAACTATGTCTATCATGGTCAGAAAGTGGGTTTCCATATCGAAACTGCATCTGGGCGGCTATGGCCTCCTCCCACTGTACTGGCAATCTTGAAGACTGGAGTACGCCCGGTCCGCGTGCAAGTGTCCAATGCGCTCCAAGAACCTTCGAAGTAACGACCATCACCCCTTTAAAATTGCGAGAAGATCAATAAAACGCTTGGCGGGATCAGTCACGTTGTGCGCCCATATTCCTCTGCTTCCGCTGACAGCACCCATCACCATGTAACCCGGTTTTGAAGCTTGATGTTACCGCAATGACATCGCCCAGGAGAAAGAAGACTGCAAATGTTGGAGTTAAATGTCACTGATCCCGGCCCGAAAACCGACAAAGGTCGATAGCTGCTGTGGTGGGAATGAGAGTCCAAAGGAGGAATGAAAGGTGAGACCCTTTGGGAGCGTCTTCTTAGCACCCAATAATCTGTCATGGTCTTCAAGGGGTGGAAAGCTTTTAATATGGCTTGTGAACGGTCGCAGTGTCATCAGAGGAATGACAAGAAGCTTTCTCAATACGCCTGAGAGTTCCGCGCGAGTTCAGTGATGGCGTTTCTCAGGACTGTACTTTGGTTTCGGGACGCCCGTTCGCTTCACTGGTGGCGGCTCAAAGACGGCGTCATTATGATCGAAAAAGGAATGTGATGACCGCTGGATGTTTTTCGGGATGCTTTCGGGAGACAATCAGAAAAACCGCCTCACTCGGACCCATCATATGCTACGAATATACTCTTTTCGTGTCCCATGTTGCAGGAATCGTACTCAGAAAGCAGGAATCATACTCAGAAGGCAGTAATCGCCAAGCACTTCGCTCGTCCTCATGTTCCCCTAAACTAGACCCCTACCGCACGGGCTAGAGTGGGAACAATCCTGGGTCCGTGGTTAGTAATAGTGTCAGCCCGTGTTGAGTCATTTCATCTCCCTTGCCTGGGTTCATCTGGGACGGCGCCCGCCTTCAGAGAAGTACTTTATGGTTCGTTGAGCTCGACAATAACAACTCGAAGCCTGAGGCGGGTGACCTACCTCAAACTCTCAAGGCTCGCTATCTGTTCTCGGACGAAGAGGTTTATCGGTTTGATCCCCGCCGCGTACAATGCGGGTTTAGCTCGCAAAAGGGGAAGGATTATCCCGATCATTCGCGCACGGACGGTAGGTCGAATCGAATGGGTTCTGTATATGGGGAGCACGTGTCTGAGTACGAGAATCCGGTTAAAGCCTGGGGAATGGAGGTGATCCATTCGCCGAGCAAACATTTCTCATGTAATATCTCATTTTGTCTCGATCCTTGACTGAAAGAGTATATTCTACAGATAGGTTCTTTGTTACAAGCGATGTCGCGAGGGCCGTAACAATTGCATGATGCGCACTACGTAGAATACATTGCCCCCTTTCATGGCCCGCTTTCGACAAGGAGCGTTTCATGATCCCTTATGACTCCTTCAGGTTGATACAAAGCTACAGCCGTGAGCACCGAAGGAAGCATGATTTACAGGCCCAATGTCATCGGAGTTAGCTTGTGGGGTGCTTGTAGTGAGTACCGCTACATCACCGCTCTTCTCGTAGGAGACGGAAAGTACTCATTCTTGTTCAGCACCGAGGTCAACGGAAGGAGTTAGGGGAATATTTGGTCCTGCTTGCTGAGGATTTTGGCTCATGACACAGCCACTCGTTCATCATGCATCAGGGATCGGCAACATTCATCGATCATACCTGATTACAGGAGTGGTTCTGCCAATTCGCTGACTCTAAACAAAGGTTTCTCATCTTGGCCGTCTATACTCACACAGGTCTCTAACGCTGCAACATGAGGAGCCACCTGCATCCCATTAATTGAGGAACGCCACGGTTAGGTCAAAACCATCTTGCAATGGTTCTGATTGGAGGGCAACGCAACATGTAGAAACCAACTAGGTACGTTTGAAGGCTGGGACCCAAACTCAACAACCAAAATTGCACTTTGACCTAGCTAGTGTTCATCCCTTCCTCAGTATGCAGAGTTGCGCTATTCCTGCGACGCGCATGGCAATGCCTGGGCTAGGACGCTGGAGTGGTTCGAGTGACGTCCCAAATATGCCCTGATCGGGTTCGTGGGGATGTTCACAATCGGAGGCAGGCCCGGTGATGATCCAGCTATTTACAATCTTGATTTCCTCTGTTCGAAGCTCATGATCGTGGTGAATTGGAACCTTGTCATGCACGCACACCCATTAAGTGCTGTGTTGTCATCCTTCTTGAGAAAATGATTTCCCCGTGAAGGCCGCAACTTTTCATACCCCCTTTAGCTGTGTTTTCACAACAAAAACTTTTCTACCCTCGGAACAATCACCTGCCGATATTCGCTGTTCGCTATTCTTACCCCAAGGGAATCCACCTTTATCGGTTACTCTTGCTCTTCTTCCCAAATCAAACTGAAGCGCCTTCACCGGAGCAGTATCGGCGTTGGGAACCAACAATGGCCCATTGAGCGCCCTTGGCGGGTTTTGATGACATTCGGATCGCAACTCTCAAACACATGGCGCCACGCTTGATTCTTCTCTGATTCTTTTGGTTTGAGGGTGTGGCGTTCCCTTTTATATCGGCTCCTCGATTTCGATTTCGTCAAACACCCCTACCCCACCACTATGGCACTCACACTACCCGTCGAAGAGATGTCACGCCTACAAGTTTCTTTCCAGCTGTCTCTACCCGATGGGCAGTTAACATTCGAAATGACATCTGCTGCGGGTACTACGCCTCCCTGCCCCCAGTCCCTCAGCGGTTTGAAGCTTCACTTCCAAGGGACACACAATGAGAATGGGTTATCCTTGAAAGTGTGGGCGTCTGGCCTGCCTGAACAAGGAAATACCACCACGCCAACAGCGATCCTGGACACCTCCAGTTTGGCAGCAGCACTTGGTGAGAAGGAAACCTGCTCAGGGGAAACAGGTCAGAGAAATCTTCAGCCTCATGTGTCATTCGATCTCACGATGCTGCCAGGAACAATAGACGATTCGATGGAAGATGACTCAGTCTCATCAAGCCATACACCCCACTCCGTTAACTCGACACCGTTGTCCTTCTCGTCTGAACTCGCTCAGAACCCATCATTGCGACCAGAATTTCTCTGGCACGAATTTGGGAACTCAGAGTTCCGGACGGAGGACTCCTTTGACTACTTGGATGGTCTCTCCTACCCTCAAAAGTGGGCAGATCTTTGTATGTCCGTTTAAATGACTTTCAACACCTGAAAGCTCACGACACTTATGAAGCTGATGATATGTTGATGAATTCTCAGCTTGAATCATCCGAAGTGTTCCCCTCCCTTTGTAAGTTATTTATCAGTCTTTTAGCCTCGTTATTCAAATTCTTCTTAGCATCTTCGTGTTTAGCCACACCTTCCCTTCCACCGACGCTTCTCCCTTCCTCTTTGTCGACCCCATACACCCAACTTAATCCCCAATATGACGGAATGTCACTATTTTCACCCATAACACCCTCAACACCGTCATCCGGCCCTGAGCCTGATACTCTGTCCACTTCCTCAGCAGTAACCTCATCACTACACCAAAATTCTTCCTTCCGACCAACACCCTCACTTACCGACGGATCGACATCGTCGACACGTTCATCGAGTCCGGAAGCAGATTCTACGCGCCCTTATCAATGCTTGGCCCCCGATTGCTCTCGCTGGTTCAAGCGGGACTACACTCGCAAAGTACACATGCTTACTCATCGTCGAACAAAAGAACGGAAACCTTTTGGATGCAATGTTTCTGGCTGCCCGGAGCGATTTTCACGGAAACACGATCGGCTTCGGCATGAAGTTGGCAGGCATGGCCTCATCAGCGAATGGCGTTGCGAACCGTGTAATCGATTCTTTTCCTCGAAAGCAACACTTGATCGTCATGGACTGGATAAACATCGCGACCCTGTATTACCACAACAAGGTTCCTAATCAGTATAGACTGGCAGCACATTACCCCCCGTATCTTCCACACTGTATAACTTAGTAGCCCATTCAGGTCGTGCATCAAACGTGCACAGACACCCACTGTAGTATCATTCGCCCTCTTTGTTTGGATAGAGAATAAATTAGGTCATTCAGCTGAAAGCATACGAACAACTTTTCAAGTTCAGCGACAAGGAGTAAAATCGGGATACCAGGTTAATGGCTTTCAGTTTGCAATAGGCAGCTCCCAAGGGTCAAAAAGCGATCTCCCAATTTTATCATATTTTATATTATCATTTTATTTCAATTGGATTGCAACCAGGGGCCGTCTTGCATCATGGTCAAGGATCGCAATCGTTCTACCATGCTACATACAGCTATCCACGGCTACATTATGTCGAGCTTCTTGATTCGTCAACCCTTCGGTGATCAGATCCCACTTGCAGGAAGGAGGGTTGCAGGCCCTGGGATCCATGAGACCTCAATCCGTGGGAAGTGAGGTTGGTACCACCTCCGAGTCAATTTGGCGTCCCATAATCGAAACCATGAAAATCTGGGAAGTTTTCTCTCCTGTCTTGAAGCGCCCAGCTCAAAAACCCACAGCAGGACAAGTAGCGCGGGGCCCCCAAAAGCTCCCGAAAACTTTTGTTTTTGAATCTCGTCACCCTATGGACCCCGATCATCATCGAATTCTCAGATATGGTTGACATATCCCCAAGGGGTTGCGAATTATCGGCAAATATCCTATACCAACACCTGTGAGTTGCATAACAGCATTCGGTTCAGTTCGGCGCGTCCCGTTCGTGCCCCGTTTGGTTTTCACTCTTATAAGTATTTGTGATTCAATGTTTGAACACAACTTACTCTCTCCTGGCATCGTCAGTCTTCAAAATGGCGCTTACTCTACCTGTCGAGGAAATGTCAAGGCTACAAGTATCTTTCAAGTTATCTTTGCCTGACGGCTGCCTTACCTTTGAGATGGCGCCCGTTACGACGCCCTCTGGTTCACAACATACATCCTCCCCTCCCGGCTTGAGCGGGTTAAAACTCCACTTTCATGGTGTAAAAGACGAGAGCGGTCTGTCGTTGAAAGTCTGGGCAACTGGTTCGCTCGGGGCTCAGCCGTCGTCAACACCTTCAGCAGCGGCCACTGTAACCGAGGCGGTGGATTGTCTCACTGCTGGTGGGTTAAGCTGCTTCCGCGATTCCCACCGTCTAACAAAGTCGGCAGGCAATTCGACCCGCACAAGGACAGAAAACGTCTGCAAAGCTCCTCTGACAAATAACGTTGAGGCGAACAAACGTCAAGAACAGCCGGTGTCGTTAACCTCCAACCCCACATTGGGGGACCTCAACCGAATTGCGCTCCCAACATCCGAACCGCTATTAGAATGGGCATCAGAGGAGGACCGGCCTGACGCGCAGATGGGCGACGCCTTTGACTACCTTGATAACTTTTCGTTCCAACAAAAATGGCCGAACTTCCGTGAGTGTTTATCGTCAGTGACCGCAGCTCCGCGCAATTGACAGTTGTCAATCAGACGAAGGGCTGTCACTACCGAATGTGGATTCGCACGTTTCCTCTAGTCAACATCAATTACTCCGTGAGTGATACGTCGTGTATTCGAAGTACACCTTCCGACCGCTGTATCATCGTTGTTGTTAGCCGCTCCCTCATGCCTGGAAACGCGTTCACTGGATCCCACATCATTCCATCACTCGGCTCTTACATCCCCATATGCTCAGTCACAAAATCAATACGAAGATTTGCCTTATCTCCCTCCACATTCTCCTGCAACTTCATCCAGTTCCAATCCCACTTCGACGTCTGCATTCGTGTCGAGTATCGATTGCGACGTTCCACCGTCTTCCGACGCAACGACCGCGCTGACAGAAATGTCTGCGACAGCGTCCACGAGATCGTGTAGTCCAGAGCTTGACTCCCAGCGTCCTTATCAATGTTTGGAACCCGACTGCTCGCGTTGGTTCAAACGTGACTACACTCGCAAGGTCCACATGCTCACACATCGTCGCACCAAGGAGCGGAAACCCTTTGGTTGTAACATCCCAGGTTGCCCCGAGCGGTTCTCACGAAAGCATGACAGGCTACGGCACGAAGTTGGAAGGCACGGCGTGGTCAGTGAATGGCGCTGCGAACCTTGCAATCGGTTTTTCTCTTCCAAAGCTACTTTAGAGCGACATAGATTAGACAAACATGGGGACGAAACACAGGGATTGTAGGGACCCAAGATTTTATTATTTGATTGCTGGGAGTTTCCCGGAAGTCGGGCTAATTACATGACGGGGACAACGACCGCATAACACGGAACCCGTCACTCAGCTTGTGAAGTATTGGTTGAGATTCGGTGAAGCGCAATTCGCTAAATGAGATCTATGCGGGGTGTCTCTTTTGAAGGTTAGCAACAATTCGATATACGGGAGAAACGTTCCAATTGGTCTCTGGTTGAGGGGAGGTGCGTGAACAACTAGGAGGGAATCGGACCGGTCACAAGCCCCCACACGCCTGAGATTTCATTAATGTTTGGGCACAGGCCTCAGGGTGCGGTGTCAACAGAGTGAAGGGGGATAGTATGGTGCCGAAAGCAAGTCGATGCTGTGGTAAGAGGAATTCGGAAATTCGTTTGCGAACTGCTGGATAAAACCTACAGGAAAATCATCTTCTTGACTTGGGGTGTTGGAGTGGAATAAGAGGATGTTGCTTATAAGGGTGGACCAGCAGATGCTGCCACCCCATGAGTAGCAAACAGACTCCCTTGTCCCAAAACTTCAGAAATATGCTTCAACATTGAAGTCCGCAGCGCCCGCCGAAGTAAATGGAGCTTCTCGTCATCAGCTAAGCGTAGCCATAAGAGTGGATCGAAGGGTCAACTTCATAGTCAGGCTTAACGTGAGAGGCAGGATAGCTCAACGCCCGCCAAACCCGGGCTCCCTTTGACACCAAATGACCGCGTTTCAAACCAGGGAAAAACGCAGTTCATAGATCTCGAGCGACGGAGCCTGTTATTTTGAATATAACATATCTGAGCCATTGTCTGTTCGTCGTTCATTGTTCGTTTACAGACTGTTCAACTGGTGCAACTACGAACGTTGGACGTTGAGGACTGTAAGCTTAAATGAGATGGTGAAGAGATCATTGATGCCATTGATGGCGGCACATGAACGACGCGGCAAGACCCACGCACAGGGTCCACTGGCACCTTCAACAAAGCGCTCCACGTTCCTTTTCCTCAATCTCGCCGTTGCCTGGCAAGTCCAGCTTTACGTTTGGAGTCAAGTTTTCAACATAGGAGGATTTCGCAAAACCCTGGGTTGAGAGTTGTGAGCCACCCTAGGACTCCCCCCAATGACCAGTGATTGTCTCACCAAGACTCATCAGCGACGGACACGGCATCTGTTCTAGGACTGTCTACAAAGGAACACCATAGCTACTTAGAGTGAGTTATCGTCAGTGATAAAGCCTTATCTTTCCTCCCATCAACCTACGACGTGTCCGTTACGATTGATAGGCTACCTCAAAATAGCGACCAACCCGGACGCGTTGCACAAAGGAAGGGCAAAGGAACCTCTTCCTCCACCGCCTTCTGTGCAGGCGTTGACTCAAGTCCCTCAGGATTTGTTCCTGGAGCGTTCGAAAGCGAAGGCGAGATCACCACCATCCCTGATATCTGAAGTCTTAGCGCCAGTCCGCCGAGGGATCAACCCCTCCCGTCCGACTTCAGGCGGCCTGCAAGACTGGTCATCCATGCGCAGTGATAGTGAAGAAGACAGGGAGCGTGAAAATGTGATATATGCGTCTTGGCGTACCCCGTCGCACCGAACCTCGTCCTCCAATATCGCCCACAATAGGGGCGCCAATACAATTTCGACGGTGAACCTCAAGGCGCGGGAACGAGTAAAGACAATATCCACTGCCCCTGGCCAGCAATGTGCTGGTGAAACAGAAACAGAACTTGATGAGCCAGTAAGTCCCAAACACACCCTTGTCACCCAGACGTTTTCGCCACACATCCTGTCAGAGCGAGAGGCTTAGAGCAGATACTATCCCTGATATCCCACTCCATGGCATTGCTGATGACTTTTTTCCCTTTGAATCAGTCTCCTCATCTCCCCACGTCACGCATAATATCGCCATCCGGCCCTCTGATTCCGCCGAACAATCTCAACTCTCTGCTTTTCGAAATATCCCGCCTGCTATCTATTGTTCCGGCTGTTATTGGGACTCTTTACAACATCTATCACATTTACCACCCGCCACCAGATCGAATCGGTGATCGAGCACCGCCAGAGCGTGTGGATTTTCTTATTTCAGCACTTTGGGTGGGTCGCCTGCTTCTAAAATACGCTGATTCTATGTTATCTGATACGAGTTCAGTCTATTTTGACAGGTTATCAATGTCTCCGCCTCGCGACCGGCCTCCTTTCGCGATGGCGGCACTATTACCCCCCTCTTCCCACGTTGATTCGCCTCCTTGCATTGCAAGCGATTTGTTGGCCCGCGACACACTTCACGCTTCAGATATTGGAGCATGAAAAGCGACCTGTCGTTGTCTGGGCTGTCATAGGCACCACAACCTCTATCAGCCGCAGCGTTCAGATCTGGGTAACCAGCAACTTGTGGTGGGAGCGGATAGAATCCAAAGATGGGAAGCCCGTGAATGACCTTGCGAAAGGGGGACGACGCGTCTATTGGAAAAACTGGGGAGGTAAATGGGGCGGACGAAGATGGAATTGGGCAGAGGTGGGAAAGAAGTGTGTCCTTCCAGTCGGCGTGGTCTATTTCGTTATGGCGTGGGCTGAGCAATTTAGAAGGGAGTGGTCTGGGTGCTGAAGGGGTTTATTTCCGCTTATCGGTTTCGTTTCTAGACTTAGAACCCCCGTTATCTATGACTGGCCAATGTTTGTCTCCTTGTACTGATGGGCGCATCGCTCTGGCTCTTCAAAATTGGAGAGAGCCCTTTTCGTTGGTTCAAATTCCTCAGTTCGCCAAGCGCCGTGGATCCTTTTGAAACAGTCTCCAATTTGAGCCTCTAGACCGAACCATTTATCGTAACCCCCAGGCATCAGAACAGGAGATCTTATGTTCAGAATCCCGAAATAGACCTCGGAGACAATATCCGATCCGAACCACGTTGGGACTGCTGGTGCCACCCTCGGGCCCACCATCAATAAATAGCTCTTGGGACCTGTACTTTATAAGATTTACACCTCTCTCCTTGGGGTTGCCCTGGGGTGAGAATCACTTTCAGAGACCGACTTTGACTGCGCTGATCCCTTGTCCTCCATCCCGCGAACAGCGCTGTGTATTTTCTCTTGCACGCGGGGCGCGGTCATCTTTCGGGATTCCAAGGACCCCCGGGCCATAGCAAGTGGAATCTCGCCAGCCCTCTTTCTCTCGTTAGCAGCTCACGTCGGTGACAACTCGAATTAAGCGAAAACAGAATTTCGCAGAACCGTGATCAGTAAAAGCACGGTTCCATTATCCGAGAACCGGTGTCTAAGGACCATGGTCAAGCTCATACATGCCTCGCCAAAAATGTGAATCGGACCGATGAACCATGGAAGCCCAACCGACCTGTCGTCGCGAGCCAACGTTCTCAAGAAGACAAGAAAAGGTATTATGCCGTGCTATCACCCGGGGGACATTGTCAGAATCAAAACGATCAATTGATGCTCATTCGGCAAATGGTGGGAGGTCATGGCGATCACCAAAAAGTTACGGAATGTGAGCTTCTCAAAACAAAGGGACTAGTCTTAGAGAATGTTCAAGGTTACGCCGTCCGAGGACCTTCGTGATGTGCTCACAGACACGATTTCCGTTAGAGACCGCAACACCCACTCATGGGGATCGGTTGACTTCGTCATGATCAACAGAAGGTTGAGGTTGTCGATCTTAAACGTGGTAGGCAATGTTGGCAAATGAGGGGTGGTGTGCAAATTATGAAAAAAATATGACAACAATAAAGCACCAGTACTTGCTCGCCCGATGGAGATCTTTCAAACGTTACGATAAAGGGGGAAGAATCACACCAAAGCTGCAAGCTCGTAATCTCGATCGTGGTCGTGAACCGTTGATAATCTCCGCTGATAGGCTCCAGCGTTACATCATTGCCTGGGCAAGAGTAGTCAGACGCTCGGCCATACTTGGATAATTTTGGAGGAACTCCAGCTGCGCGGAAGAAGCCTGATAAGAGCAACGTAAGTCAGCTTTAAACGTTGCAAATGCCAAGTGGAACTCACATATTGGTAGGTGAGTGCGTTGACCAATTCTGGCTCACTCCGGGCAAGATCAGCTTGACGAGCAAAGTACTCGACTGCCTTGTCGATTTTGCTTTGTTGGAGGTTCAATTGAGCAAGAGTTGCCACTGCTGCTTCACAGTCGGGATCGATACGAAGGGCTTCATGACAACATCTTTCAGCCTGGCCAATATCCTTCTTCCATTGGTAGATTGCAAGCCCTTTATTAACAAGGGGAAGGACATTGGGCGGTGACCTGGATCAGAGAACTATTAAGGGGAACCCGTGTAGAAGGATAAAAGGTGCCGCACTTCAGCCGTTCCAGCTCCACCGCGCGCTCAAATTTCTCGACAGAGTCTTCGTAACGTTGCTGGTCCAAAAGGAGTTCACCACTGCATTGGGGATCTGTGAGTTGCTGCCGCTGACTCAGTGGACGTGACGAGCACTGACTAATAGTTGAAGGGTTCACTCCTTTGAGGAAAGGCTGCTAATGTTCGTCTAAATGTGGCCATGCTATTCGCGATGTTGGATTGTTTGTATTGGGCAACAGCGAGTTGGATGTGGCTAAACACAAAATCTTCATCAAGCTGGGTTGATTTCGTGTAGTTTTCGGCAGCTTTCGCAAATTCGTTCATGATAAACAGGACTATGTCCAAATCTTTAAGTCAACAGTCCAAATTGAATACTGGAGGTCCATACCTTGACCACGGTGGTAGTAGATATCTGGGTCGTCGGGGTTTTGCTGGATAGCCTGCTCAAAGCACTCGAAAGCTTTGTCAGGGCTACCCTGCTCCATGTGGACACTCGCAATCTTGACAATGCTCTGGGTGAATGATGGAACGAGAGCTATCGATTCCAACAGGTCTGCCTTGGCGCCGTCGACGTCATTGATCAAAAACCTAAGTACCAACTGAGACAGTATCTTAGCAGGAATATGGGATACTTACTTGAACGTGCCACGTAAATTGAGAGCTTCGGCTTTCCCTGCATCCCATGATATGCCTTGCTCAAGGGATTCGTTAATGAGCGACAAGGCGTGGGGGTAGTCTGCCGCCTCAAGCGCTTGGAGGCCCAGTAGCAACGTTTCATCGCCTGTCGAGGGGTTTTCAGGCAGTGTGGGAAGAGGACCTATGCCTGATGTCAGGTCTCACAGCACAAAGATAATAAAGCAAGCCTCACGAGGTCGGAAAGCCGCAAAATAGGCGGAGATGAAGGTAAACGAGGGCAACCGAGGTTCGCGGCTCTGCTCGACCGATTAGCAATTCCAGCTTAACTCTGAAAGAATCCACAAACAGCCAGTATTTCCGCCGCCTTTCGCGTTGAAAGCTCCTTGAGAACGCGTTCCATTGCAGACGCGCTGGCTTCGTTCGCAAAGTGCTCAAGAATTGTGATGGCAGTGAAGTCTATAGCGACTGTTAGAGAACGAGGTAGGCGCACGTCAGAAATAAGAACAAACCTCGAAGGGCTTCTTCGTAGCGTTGCAGGTGCTCAAGAGCTGACGCACGCCTGTTGAGAGGCTTCAAGTATGTGTTTTCTATTTTGAGGGCTTCGTCGCAATCTTCAATGACTTTGTCCCATTGCGGAGGCGACATATTGGCGTAACCTGAAAAGCTGTTGAGCAATCTGGGATGTGCAAGCGGATAGAGACTCACAGGCAGAGCGGTTGCTATAGAATACGGATTGTGGGGTTGGTGAAACTGCCATAGCTTGGGAGTAAAGGTCGACTGCCAGCTCGAAGTTTCGATCCGAGTATGCCTTGTTGCCTTTGGATTTCAGTTCAGCAGCCACTGTTGACCGATCCTAGACGCCACAATTCAATTCAAAATTTGAGAGAAAAAAAGTCGCGTCATTGGACGCAAAACAATTTGAACAGACCTGTGTCGACAAAGCCGCAATCTCTTCCGCGGAGAGGGGTGCTGAAGGTGCGACCGGTGCTAATCATACCACCACAAAAAGACAATGAGGCGCGGAGCAGTGTTGAGGTTTGCGAGGAAGGACATACGAGACTCAGTGGTCGGTTTAGGCTTCCTCTCTTCCAAAAGAGGATCATCCTTGTCCTTCACCGTCTTCTTCTTCTTGCCGCTCTTTCCACTTTTTCTCTCGCCCTTTTCAGCATCTCCTGTGCGTCCAGGCCTTGGCCGTCCAGAGGTTGAAGCATAGTACACGACACCACCAACGGCCACGACAGCAGCAGCTCCAACGAGGAGCGCCCGTTTATTCTCGGAAACGAAATCTTGTGCACGCTCGAGGATGGAATGAGCGGGGGGAGGGGGGGCAGACATGGTTTGAAAAAGTGTTATGCCTGAACGAAACAAGTTGGCACGGCTCCAACACGGCACAATTTTCCGGCTGAGAAATACACGTAAATAACCAATTTATTCAGCGCTCCGCAGTGACAAAAACTTGTCGGAATTCATTCAACAAAGTGGGAGGGTTACACCTTCAATGTCTACGAAATACAACGCGGATGGGAAGAATACTTATTAACCTTGATTGACCAATCATTGATGGTCATCCTGGTAACCTCGCGCAATGCCACTCCGCCCTTGCTCGAGCGTGCTAGGTGCGTCTTCCCCAACTCTTGGTTCTAATCCCCGATAAGAACGTTGCAACAAGAATTCACCTGCAAATTCGGAACCGTTCGTCAAATCGTCTTGTTTTTCGAGCCAATGGGGCAAAACATACCAGCCGCACTATCGTTCATTTTGGTAATCTCATTGTCTTGATTGCGCAAAATGAGGGCGGATGACCGTTCGGTCCCTGTTGTATCCGACTTATTGTCTTCTGTTCTTTCCGTGCTCAGACGTTATCGGCTTATCATGACCGATACTCACCACCGTATCGCTTCGCTTGCCGGTAGGTTCCCGTAATCAAAGAAAATGTTGGTTGATCCTCTTCGGCCTTCTCTTCAATAAAACCAGCTTGTTCCGACGAAGGAAGGTCTTCTAAGAACGAACCCATCAGCAAACATTGGACACCATGCGGTATTGGGGGGGTATACCGACTTTCGCGTGGGCTGTCCGATAGAAGCTTGTCAAAATCGAGAACATATTTACCAGTCCATGATTGGTCAGTTCGGAGCGCGATTTCTAATTCATAAGGCGTGACGATGGGTCTCAGGAATTCCTGAATCATGTCATTCAACGCAGTTCCATGCAAGAAGAGTAAAATAAATCGTACCTTCGAGTCAATGATGCTGTTCTCGGGGCAGGCGACAAGCACAAAGCATTCAATTTCCATGAAATTTGCAAGTTTTGCCGGATTAAGCTTTCCGACACTGATGGTGTAGCTTTTTTTGTGGTGTTGCTTCAAAATCGTGCGGAGGTGTCGGATCAACGGAAGGTATGATGCTATGACCCCCATAAGATGCTTGAGCCGCAAAAAAAAACACGGCAACGTACAGACACCGAGTGTTCCAACTAAAATACCAAAAACGTCTCCATTGCGTGCATGCTGAACAGCAACGTAACGCCTCATGAGGAGCTTATTCGTCCGAGAAGACTCCAACCGCGCTGCTTGAGTTGATGGATTGTATGAATACACCTGAGGGTCACGTTGAGTAAAAGCTACAATCAGGGAACAACCAAAAGATCGAACAGGTGAGGAGGCATTTGTCAGAAGGAGATTCGTCAGGTAAAGGCTTTCTGCGCCAACGTAAAAAAGTATAGGTATCGGCAGGTCAGGATCTACCTCAGCGGTCATAGCGGCGTCCATCGGTGACGAACGAGGCTGCGAGCTGCTCTGGGTAGAAATTGGCTGATACACGACCTGAAAGCCAAGATTTGCGAGGCGAGAACGAAGTGCGATCGCCACCTGGTCTACTCTGCAGTGTAAGGGGGGAGGAATAAAAAGCACAAACTGTCATTTCCTACCGGCGCAATATGAGTAAGAGACATCGTGCAGTAGCTTTACAGTTCGACATGGAGAGTCGACATCGAGGGCCTCGATTAAGCGAGAAGCGCACAATTCTATATCAAGTGGTCGTTGACCGAACACATATATGACTGCAAGCCTCGAAGTTCTGAGGCATTCCATCAAGTCCATCACCAACCGCAACCTTGAGTTCAGCGTGCAAACTCACTGGCTCATGCAAGCGTGTCCGTAATGGACAACAAGATCAGCGTCAACGTGTTGAGCAGCCACCTCATCGACACAACAACTTGAGGGCCATATGTCAGACCAGAATGTCCCTTGGCGAGGGATATTGGCGCGTGCCTGCCGTAAGAGGTGTCTGCAAGAACATAAAGCTCTTGTTCCTTGCCAACTTTTTCTTTCAGCTTTTTGAACACCGGCACAGAATCATGCAAGAGTTCGTCTGGAAACTGCATTGCTATCTGACTCAAGAGATGAGGGCTAAGTGAAGAATAACAAGGAAAGATAAAATCGCACTCGCTTGTAACCTCCTGCAACAATCTCATTTGCTGTTCTCTCGATCTCGTAGAAATCGTCAAATTCTGAGGGTGATTGAAGATGAACCTCCAAGTCCTCGTTGAGATCTATAGTTCTTGTGATCGCTTCCTCCCCGGATGTTGAGAAAGACGCTGAGGCCATACTGTAGGAGTGAAAGATCAAAATGTAAAATAATTGAAAATGGCAGCGGGTGTGGGCAGCCAAGTTGTTGAACGTCACTGGTTCACCGGCGTCACTTCTCACTGAATCTATTTGTGGCGCCACCACCACCACCACCTCATCCCTTTCTCCCATTTACATGCCCAAGCCAACCCTTCTGAACAGCATCAATGTTCATGAAAGACAAGCATTACTGGTCCCAGCTTAGATCTGCCCTCACAGCCGGAAACTGGTCCGCAACACATCCAGCAAAAGCTCCCAACGGTGTCGCCTTGTCGTGGTCTGAACTCTTTCGCAAGTTCAATAAACATTGCCCAGGCTATAGAGATGTCGCTGAAATCGCGTCTCAAACACGGAATCTTGCAATTTTATTGACAACGACCTCAAACAACGACGATCTCGATGATGTCGCAATACCCAATGATTTTCCCCTCGAACTCGGAACGGAATGCATGTTACCCCAGGAGCATATTGCCAGTGGAGCGACAGCGTACTCGACTCTGAAGGGAATACACGCCTCAAAATTTGATGATGTATGTCAAATATCGCGGTCAACGTCTCCCTCCACTAACTTGTTTTTTTCTCAGACGCTCAACTTTACTCTTGCTTATTATGCATATGCTCTCGGAAACCCCTCGGAATGCTTGCAACATTTAGATCGTGTTTCAGATGTGCTACTTATTGACAGTCATATTCCAGCTACGCCTTCTACTCAATCCAGTGCGCGAACCTTGCAAGTTCCTTCAGCTCGTACTGAGACTTCTGTCTCGTCTGCTTCAGGCAGCTTCATATCGGACTACTCGTTGGCAATACCAGAAATACAGGACGGACGAGGGTGGGCTCTCACAGAGTCCATAAGAAGTATATGTCTACAAGGTGCGTCTCCTTCATCCCGAAACATTACTGCAAGAGTGTTGTTAACAATGGAACAGGCATGAGTCGTGAAAAACTCTTGGCGGATACCCCTCAAGTCGCGCTTGATTCTTACCGAGTGGCGATACCTCTCCTAAAAATCGCCCAGTCGTCATTCTCGCAATTGCCTCCATCTTCAAATGGGAAGATCACGTTCACATCATTCTCGCATTCTCGGGAACTCTGGCGCTGGGTGGAGCGGATCCTTTGGCGAGCCGTCGTGCTGTCCTCGCAAACTAGTGACGTTCACCAAATGGAGAATGCGGAGGGAGGGGCCTCACTATGGACGTGGCTTAAGCATTACAGTGATTGCAGCGCTCTCTGGCCGCCAAACTTCTGCACAGCCCATCGGTCGACTGTATCCGTCTTGTACCTGCGAGCTTTAATCACACGTCACGGGAAGGCAACAATCTCAACTTCGCACTTGGATCCCGAAAAACCCCCACCATGGCTGCATACGGCGCGCCTTGTGATTCAAGATTATCGTGCTGTGCTGAGTGCAAGTACGTCTTTTCCCCGTGCTGGGACACGTAATCGAAAGGTGGAAGATTTCGTCGACCTTTGCGTCGCTGTGTGGGAAGCCGCGGGTGGTCTTGGTGAACACGCCGGTTGGGTCATCGATGTTCGTTCTCTCGTGTTACTCCAACCTCAGAAACATCATTAACTCATGCGACAGGTTCTATGGTGGGCAACTCGTCTTACCTTTAACTCTCCACGGGTATTCCGTCATATGACCCGATTATTCTACACCTCCGGCGATCCCGCTCTGGCAGCACGGACATTGCAACTCTATGCACAAGTGGTCGGGAAGGCATGGCAGACCCGGACAACAGAACCAGGGCAGTTGGAATTATCTACCGACGTGGACACAGACCGGCTGTGGGTGGAGACTCTTACTGCTGGTGCACGCATGCTGTGCAAATGGGCTTCTTCCCTGCCCAGGAGGGAAGGAATAGAACGGGTTCGCGACGCGGGGGACTACATTCAAAAGGCCAAAACTCGGCTTGACTCAACCAACGACGAGTTATGCGCATCAGTGCACCTGGCAGAGGCTGTTTGGCACCTTGTTTCTATCCGAAAAGGTTCGATCTTTCCTGAAAAGTTTTTTGCAATCTTTGACTTTCTTGCGCAGAGCAGGACAACCACACTCGAACTGATCGTCTGGTTTCCGCCCATGGCTTGCTCCTTCGAGCCTCAGAGCGTCACCCAACTCCTTCAAGTCATTTCCACATGGCTTTGTCCTTCGCTATTCCAAGCCCACATCAGGATCTACTGCTCGCTATCGAACATGCAGGTTTGGCCGTTGAAGGCGATCCCCGGGAAATACGCTTTTGGCATCTCCTGGGCCTACTTCTTAGTGCAACGGAACAATGGAAGTCAGCGGAAGAAATTCTTCTTCAAGGCGCGGCCGTCACGGACGGACTTGGTCAAGGCGACACAGAAAGCGTCATCGGCACAGCAAATCCTGAAGGGGATGGCGTCACGCTGCTCGTTCCTCCGCAAACTCCGGAGGTCATGGGTAACGGTCACATCAACGCGTTGGTGTCAGATGCAAAGGTTCAGGACAATGCAAGCGACTCAGATTCAACTGCTTCAGAACTCCAACCGCCGACTTACGTGTTATGGCCTGGGGCATCACGGATACCACCAGCTTCGGAGTTGCTCAAACCGTGGTTAGATCACCCGCCCCCATCACGACAGGAATTCTTTGAGCATGCATTACAGCTTCGGATGACTCAAGTCGCGTTGGCTGAAAAAGTTGAGGGCGCGGAGGGCGCAGAAGTCAAATGGTTGGAGATTTTCACCTGGATCGCGGAACGGAAGGGTGCACAAAGTGCTGCTCGTGCGTTGAGTCCTCCTTGTGAGCAACCTCCATATCACTGATCATATCATGCGCCTGTCTTTAGCTACGCCTCGGGCATCAATGGACGGGGGTCGCCCAGACGAAATCGCCTCATTGGAGAAGCCTACCCCTCAGATGTCCGCTCATCCGATGTCAACGAATGCAGGTGTGGCTACTGCCGAGTCTTTGGTTCCTCCAGGTGGCGCATCTTTTGCTGGTGCCTCGCAGCCATCGGTCTCTATTTCAAACACTACCCCAAGAGGCGAAGTCCCGGCGGAGAAGAAGTCATCAACTACAACCTCTAAAAAAGGCCGAGGATCTCGTGTGAAACGATCATATTCCAACGATCGGGACGCGTCAAAAGGTAAAAAAGTCCACCAAATGCTCATCAATCGGGTGCACAAGGAGCAAGTTCGTATCACAACCATCTCTCGTAAGATTGGACATGGTGTAGTCAGGAATGGCTCCCTGCGGAGGTCAAATTCCACGCCAGGTGGGGTTTGTTCAAAGGCTTCTAGCAATTTCTTCGCTGATCTGAGTCACTCATTCGGTTTAGATTTCCATGCCGTGCTTCGTCAGACGTCGTATCAGGCATCTTCAATACACTCTCGCCGAAGGCTAAGTTCTCTCATCGGGACGCACGAGGAAAAACCATCAGAATCGCCACCCCCTCCGCCACCTCCGCCTCCCAATATGCCATCTGAAAAGGTTTTGAAAAGAAACAGCCGAATTGCCCGAGAAAACAAGCTGCTAAGCGACTTGTGGTTGATGTCTGCTGCAACCTTTCGGCGACTTGGGAAAATTGAGCAAGCGAAAGGAGCGATACAAGAAGCGGAGGTGAAAGACCAAACCAACCCGGCCGTCTGGGTACAGGTTAGCAAGCGAGCATTTTGTCGATTGACAACCCGTGATGCATTTGCTTATTTTCGGTGCTTGTTCTTCTAGCTTGGGCTATACTATATGGCGTTAGGACAGAATCAGAGTGCTGTTGACTCCCTCCAAAAGGCACTTTTCTTATCACCGGACGATGTCGCAGCATCGGTTCACTTGGCGCGGCTCTCACTCTGCTCGGACGAAGGCTCACGGCAGCGTCCTAGTCAAGACGGGGTTGATCTGGCCGCGGGGATACTTGCTCGATTGTCTCAAGGCCCTGCGTGGGACGTTCCTGAAGCGTGGTATTTTTTAGCAAAAGCGTATGGACTGCAAGGTCGAAAAGCACGAGAGAGGGAGTCATTGAGGTTGGCGCTAGATCTATCAGGGAAACGAGGCGTTCGTGAAATAGGCTCCGCTGTAGGGTGGTGCGTATGACCCGTCAGGTGTTTCATGACTTTTGTCATTATCTTGCGGAAATATTCGTCTTTATAATAACATTTCTATCACGAGGTCTCTGGAGCGAGAACACGACATTTCACCCCCATAAAATCGATGTCAACA